>CAJQUW010007618.1:0-207287 GCA_907163375.1 Prostheceraeus crozeri | reverse complement strand
TACTACTTAAACCAATCAATTAAAATCGCACAATACCACAAGAATGGAAATGTACAATACTTGTACCAGTTCCAAAAACTAACCCACCGAGTACGGAGAAAATCCGTTACCTAAGTCTTCTGTCAACACCAGCAAAGATAATAGAGAAACTTATCCTATGAAAAACGAAATCTATTTTTCTCGACGCATTCGGACAGACTCAGCATGGTTTTAGACCCGGTGCATCAACTACAACGGCGTTGATACGCACAGATCATACAGCATCTAAGTTCTTTGATGAGCGAAAATATTTTGGAAGTGCTATCTTGAGCTACGACTTATGTAACGCATTTGACTGTATTAATCATCGCCTTGTTTTAGAAAGGTTTCATGAGTTAGGCTTCCCCAATGGATTTCTGATTTGGCTCAGGTCATATTTTTGTGATCGCTCAGCACGTCTCAAAATAATGAACTTGAAATCTGAACCCATTCAAATGAGGACTGGTGTGCCCCAGAGCTCCGTCTTGGGACCGATGATATTTGCTGCTTTTGTCGGAACCTTCTGTAGTTCTTCACCATCCACAGAAGTTGTGAAATATGCAGATGATTTCACACTCATAATTCCCCTAACACCAGAAGAACCAAAAGCGCTTACAGGATTGATCGTTAATGAAACTACTAATTTGAATATATGGTGCGAAAACAATCGGATGAGACTAAACACCGCAAAATCTAAGGTGTTGTTGATTACTCGGTATCCTGTTTTCTTACAGAGATCGCTTCCAATACAGCAAGTTCACAAGATGAAGCTTCTTGGTGTTACATCGTCAGAGGACCTTAGCTGGAAAGAACATTTCAAACATCTGAAAACGAAAGCCCGCCAGCGTATTCATATCATTAGACGCTTCAAGCCTCTTTTATCTCCATGTAGCATTGATTGGTTCTCTTTTTGAGTATGCAAGTCCTGTATTCGTTGGCATTAACAAAAAACAAGGACACCTTATTCAGAGAATTGAAAATCGTGTACATAGAATCATGTATTGGACACCTGATGGCAAATGTGTCGACAGAATGTGCAGTTGTTCAAGCGAATCCTTAAAATAAAATTAAGACACGACACGGTCAAAAAAATTCGAAGGATCCAGGAAACGGAAGACGCCAAAGTTAAACAATTACCCTAGTGGAGAATCTTGTAAATAATTAGGTAATTAAAAGTCATGAACGAATGAATATAAATTAATACTGACAACATAGAGTAACCTACTCTAGTATAGAGCAGATACTGAAATACGTATAAAGGGCAAGTCTACTCAACTGAAGACGGTAAGGGAAATAAATTAAAACCTATAAACGATTTAATTTTTTATCAAATAAGAACTTTAATAAGAGCTCGTCATGGACCTGTCGAGAAGCTAACTAAAAATAACAAAAGGTGAAAATTAGAAACCTAAAAAACCAAAATTAAGTTTGCCATGTATGGAGTCATCAGGGAGGAACCATGTGGCTGCATGAAGCAAGGTTTCGGCCCCTAACCTCCAACCTATACCACATAGCGGGGCCACGCCAACCATATCGAATGTACGAGATGGAAGGTCTCTCCAAGCCTGAGGAAACATAGCAGAACCTAACCGATAATATTTTTTTTTAATATATTAGGACAAAAGGACGCACTTGAAACTAGAAGAGGTTATCTTAACCTAACATGCCAATGATGGATGGCATCTGTCGGGGCGAAAAACAACCAAACTTAAAAACGATGAACCTATTCTTGGAGAAGGACTTAATGCAAGAATTAACCAGCAAATTATTCTTATAACCCCGTCCTTTAAAGATATCAAAAATGCCCTTAGCTCTTGATATGAAGGCGGAAGCATCAGATGAAATCCTGGCGAATCTGATGAGTTGGGCAGCAAAGATGTTTAAGCCAGTGTTCAAAGGCATGTTACTCTCGGGGAAAGTATGCAGCACCACTGGGAAGCTGAACTCATCAACCTTATGGTAAACCTCTGTGAAGTATTGGCCACCACCTTCGATCCTGATTTTTATATCCAAATAATTAACACATTTGTTTTTGTCCCCGCTTCTTCTAGCCAAGAGATCTACCGGGTAGATTTCAGGAAGGATCTTATCAAGATGTTTGAAGTTAAACACACAAATGTCATCGACATACCTAGTGGCACGAGAGAGAAGTTTGGCTAAGCCAAATGTCTTACTCGCTAGGAGCCCCCTCGCAAAATTAAACTCCCTGTAAGCCAAAAACAGGTCAGCTAAGAGCGAGCTGGAATTCCCACCCATAGGTATGCCTCGAATTTGCTTGAAGACAAGTCCCCCGAAAGTGACAAAAGTGTTATCCAGGATAAAACTTATTGCATTAAGGAATTGGGTTTTGGACCACCAGTGATACCCTCTGTATTTTTATTCGAGAAGAAGGTTCTATAATAGCCAATGCAAATAAAGCTCTTGGAACTGCTAAAAATTAACTCACATAAGTCTTTCAAAGACTCCATAACCTGGTCTAAATTAAGATTCGTATAGAGTGTGGAGAAATCATATACTTGTAAGGAGTGGCAATTCAAACCCGACATCCTGTCAAGGAATTCCCCAGAAGAGTTAATGCTCCAGAAGGCGTTCACACCAGAATTATGCTTGATGGAAAGGCAATAACTACTAAACTTGTCCCGGACCAATTGCAAACCTTTGTTCACAAGTATGGCCAAATCTTTGGAAGTGCTGTTCCTGGCACCAGCTATGAATCTACTTTATACGGATTTTTGTGCAATTTAGGTATCCAGAAAAGTTTAGGTAAAACCATAAACTTATCTTTAACCGTTATGCAAAGGAATCCTTGAGGGCGGTGCAATGTTCGGCAATTATGTCATTAATGGAAGAAATTACTGGTGCGTAAGTCTGATTACCAACAGCATTGAAACTTCTAAGGTCAAAGCCTAGTTCGTTCAAGAGGATAATGAGGTAATACTTCCTACACACAATGACAAAATTGTTGGCGGCCTTATCCGCCGGAGTAATGACGTTATTCTTCTGAAAGTTTGAGATGAAGTTTTTACACTCCTTAGATCTTAGTACTTCGTGCGAATGCAAAGATGGAAAGCTAGAACTTAGGAAGGAAATGCGATTTTTAATTATCTTAAGGACAGCCTCCGACCAATTCTGGAAGTCAGAATTCTTAAGGGCGTATTTTCTGCAGGACTTTTCAATAAATGCAACTAATGCATTTTTAACACTGACCCTAACAAAATCCCAAGACTTGTGAATAGGCTCGCTATAATTGGTGCCCTTAGCCATCAAATCCCTAAGTTTAGGGTTGGATATGATACTCAAGTCACCAGTAACCACGTGTGAAGCGGGCTTGTAGCAGAAGATAGAATCAGAACAAAGACAAGACTTGCTAATAAATTCTCTGATTTCATCAATAGAAGCATTCTTCAAGATCTGGTTGTAATTGAAGAGTTTCCGACCAATAGGGGTGGTGTATTTGAAGAAAACCTGTAGTGGACATTTAATAGGAATTGGATTAGGCAACATACTGTTAACATGCGAATCAGCGAAAATGGAAGAAACTTTTAAGAGATCCACTTCTTTGCACTCAAAAGGGATAATAATAACCTCCCTGTCGACCTTATCAACGGAATCTTTGACTTTTAAGAACCTCGAACAGAAGGATTCGACTAGATACGAGCAGGTACCCGGCTTGCTAAGAGTAAAAGCAAGAAGTTGTTTCAGTGTGGTACGACTAAGAGGCTTCAGAGTGATGTAAAATTCGTAAAACATGTTGGAAAAACAAAGGCTATTAATTTTATCGTAGAGAGACTCCAAGCATTTAGTCAAGACATTACTCTTATTACTGTGAATCCCATGCACTCTAGGTTTTCTAAGGAACGGAGAAGAGAAGTACTGCTTATGTAAGGAACCTTTGGAGACACAACCAAAACCTTGAATTCCATCGTTCAAGCCAAGTGGGAAGATTGTACATAGTGTTTTAATCCAAAAATCCTCCTTCTTCAGAAGCTCCCTATCCCTAAGGTCAGAATTATCAGAGAAGTTGGAATCTACATGGTCTATAATTTGTAATTGAAAGAAAGACGTTTTCAAGCAGCATTGACGATTTATGAGACAATGGAATCAACACCGACTCACATCCTTCGTGATATTTTGCCAAGAAAACTGTTGTATTGTAATAAGTATGAAATGCCTTACACGCGTACCGAAAAATTTTCGAATACTTTTTTACCTGTAATAGTACGTTTGAAGAATTCTTTGAAAAGTACATGATGACATTGAACGGAATTTGTGAATCTATGTGATGCATTTGTATGATGATTTCTATTTACTTATGAATAAATGCTTACTTACTTACTTATGTTTTCAATCACTTAATCTGCTTAATTTACTGCGATGTATAAAGAAATCAAATTCAACAAAGTTTTATTTGGTAAACAAATTTAGGTCTTTTTCAAGGTTTCAGGGCTTTTCTCACTTTATTTAATTCTTCTATAAAGAAAATTAGTTCAATTTGATAAATTTTGTTTATCCATCTTAGCCCAAACTAGTATGTTTTATTTACACCTGCTCATTTAAATTCTAATTTTCATATTTATTCATTTGGACAGATTTATCTAAAACATGATTTAGGCATGCCAATTAATCATATTTTCATTCACATATTTTTTATTAATTACGCTTCATCGACGTTATGACACATTGTTAATTTCAAATATTTGATATAGCATTATGAAGGGAAATATGAAAAGGAAAGGTCATGTATGGTTGCGTCTGGTTCAGCGATAACATCGCCAAATAATGAATAATTTACTCAACTTTAACATTAAATTCCGCTCCGGACTGGTCCGGTTCTTTCTTTGATTCTTTAATCAATGACATGTCTTTCTTTTGTCATCTATTAGCAAAAACATGGCCAAAATTCGATGATAATGATTGAGAGCAAAATATACGGGTATATAAGTGATCTCTTAATGTGTCTTAATTTCCACAAGCAATTGCAAGCCACTTTTCAAGTTCTTAAGAGTCAAAACATACACATTTACAGGACAATAGAATAAGGCAACGCCGGCAACCAGTCAGCTGTTATGTGCCTTTGAGCTGTTTAATGTAGTCACTAGAACATCATTCATGAGGAGGGCATCACTGAAACATACCGAGCGCACAGGAGTCTAGTCTTTATATGCGTTTTAGAGCATGTTTTTATGTGATTGGTTGATCATGTTGATCACCTGTATCTTTTTGCGATGTAACTTGATAATTTCATAGCCATGTACTTGAGAGCGCAGGGGGAGGACTGCATGATCCTCGACTCTGGCCCATGCGCATCAAAGCTGCATTTATTCGAGTTGACACTGACACGGGATGTCGTAGAGATGTAGTATCAGTTTTGATTAGCTTACTATGCAGTCTTCCGTCAGAGTGAAAGCGGAGTGTTAGTGTCAGCCATTTTCTAGGAACTCTTGCAGAAGGAAGCTGTATGGACATGTCAGACGAATTCAGCTCTATTTTAGAATGATTCCACCGAAATACTCCACCAGACAGTGCTTCCAACCCAATTACAAATTTGCATTGGATATTGTTGTTTGAAAACCTGTCACAATTTTCCAATTTTGTTGAGTTGCTGAAGATGGGCTGCAAATGTGCTATCATTTCGGAAAAACTATTCCCCTTGTTCAATTCAGCCAAGGAACCGCCAGACTGTGTGCAAAATAGAATGGAGTTACCTTGATATTTTCTTGTTTTCCCCAACCTAAATACACGACCAGGGATAGATGGCAAGATTATGTCATAAGTTGAGGGACATTTATTATTTGTAGCAGCAGTCTTTTGATAGTATCGACACTGTCCTGATGTTGTTCGAGATGACAGAGATTGATGAAGAAGCCAGCATTGTCTCGTTTCTCTATTCCATAAAAACCCATGGCAGTTCAGGGAGAAACAATGCTTAGAACAAGATACACTGGACGAGTCTTTAGATGCTTCTTTCGTCTGTAAACATTTCACATTCTTCTGCACAATGGAATATTGATAATTATAAATCACAGACAAAGCAACAACGCAAGAAGTTGAAATTTGTAATATGAAGCCAAGTTTGAAAATATTTGTCAATGTCATTCTTTCTATTAGGGTATTTTTGAAATGGAACAATTATGAGGTCTCTACACAACGACAGAGCATTATAAGTTGTCAAGTTACCACAACGATGACAAGGTTAATCTCTATTTATTGGCATGTACAAATAATAATGAGATATCTCTTCAGCTATCTTGAGGGTTTATCATTGGTTGGTATCTGAAAAATGCGCTTATTGCTTAACTATATGTGGTGTTAAAATTATAATCGCTATCATGGAAGTTATCTCCATCCATTAAATTCAGTGAAGGGACTCCGCATTCTTTTACACAATTACACATAACTTGGCATTGATTGTCAGAAGATTCCAATAGATTTGGGCTTATATAAAGCAACAAAATTCATTTGACTTCATAGAAAGACCTCTTAGAAAGTTGACTAGACATTCCATACTTTTTGTAATGATGCTGGTTGAGTTGAATTTAAAATAAAAAGAAATCACACATCTAAATTTCAAAAGGCGCCAACTGTTACAATGCCGTCACATGAATCCTAAATACTTGGCAATGATGATGTACTGAATGGCCGAGATGCTGCCCTAAAATTTGCAAGAATGCCAAAATAAAATGCTTGAAACACCGTGATGAATCAACTTTTACACAGATGCAAGAATCTCAAGTTATTTTAGCGTTTCAACTTATTTGATGTATCGGCAGCTATTCGGTTTAACTAGGAAAAATAATATAATTTGCGCCTTATTGCATTAGACCCCAAAAGGAATAAAAAAGAAGGTATAACATTGCAATGTATTATTAGCAGTTATTTTAGCGCACTATCGACGAGGAGAATAAAGGAATTTGCACTGCATGTTGAATGAATATTTGACAGTGCTGATTGCAAAGTAGGCTAGGCGCAATTACTTCCCAATTACATGGCTAGAAAAGTAATTGATTATAATTACAAGTGACTCATCAGAAAATGTAGTTGATTACAATTTTCAATATGAGTCTGATTAATAGTGGCTTATGTACGAAATGGCGCGTTGATTTGTGCTTTTTATATGGTAGAACGTAGATTCGTTGTTGTCTATAGAGACAAAAATCTTAAAAATCTTTAAAATCGTTTTCCTGAGGCGCAACACTAATAAGAACGTTTTCCTTTCATAAAAGAGCTCGAGGAATGCCTCCAGCTTAACAAGAAATATGAACCATGACTATTAAGGCATTAAAGTACTTAAAAGAGAACTTGCTGCATCTATGTATTTCATTAGTCATCGTTTAATTAATTTAATTATTATAGTTCAGTTAGTATATTGAATTTACAGAATAAGCTCATACGCTGACAATGACAAACAACGATTCAAGGAAAACAATAGCAATTATAAAAAACAATCATTCGAATACTTTTAAGAAAACGGATTTACTATTATGACAAAGGTTTGATTTAATTTAGGAGTTTTATCATTTATTAACAACGCTTCCACTTTGCTAGTTTCAAATTCACGACGTCCTGTGTATTTAACAGAAAAACAATTAATAATGTCATTACTACAGTTTGGACATATGTTCAGATGACTACTTACGGCTGGGTTCATAGAGAATGGATATATAGGTAGAGTGTCGACTCAAAAAGTATCTGTATGCAGTGAACATTTTTATATGAAAAGATTCAGCTTTTTACGGAGATTATGTTCCCGTGGTCCAAAAATTTGCCAATTTATATACTACCGAGATGACGTCCCTTTATAAGTAGCATGAAACAAGTTGAATATCAAAAGAAATGAATATTTGCTGACAAGCATCCCAACTAAGCGGAAATCAAGCTAATTTGCAAGGGAATTTCATGGATCTCGTTATGATGGACGTTTTCATGAAAAAGTCGAGATCTGATTTGGCTTTCTTGGCTGAAATTTCAAGTTTTTAATTTAATTTTTACCGGCATGATTTTATGATTCGATCACTAAATTCATATTTCATTCCTTGAATCTGAATAGTGATGTGGACTTGTTTACGTCTTTAATTGAAATCATTGTCTTTGATTATGTGATTTTGGTCTGCCAGTGACAGAGTGCATGTGATATGATCACGCTTAAGAAAATGCTCTTGAGGTTGAGCATGGAAGTAATAGGAACCTATCGAATTAACAAACTTTAAATCTCTAAGGCTGTCATGGCACTGAGAATCTGTAAAATACCATCATTCCTTCTGCATTACTATCATGATCATTCAATTCCGTGGTGATTTCTTCAAAACTGCAAAAACTTACATGTCTCACATTTGGTGACAATACCCAATTGCATTCCCTTCGAGTTCATTTAATAAAATCGAAAGTGTATACACATTGGGAATTTAATAAAGAGTTACCACTCTACCTATTATACTTACTCTATGGCTGAGTTACCTCTTATATGTTCTTTCATTCTTTGATATAATCTGCGCTTCGTTTGTCGCAAATATTGGGTATCAGGATCAACCCAACATTCAAAATTATACACAACGCATGATCGCATCAGCTTATTTGTTATATCTTTCAGGCTAAAATACTGTCCTGCTTTGCAAGTGTTGAATATCATGTTAACATTGTTGTCCAATTTCCTAAAAATTTTAGCAAGTCTGCGTTGAAATTTTATGGATGTTTTACACAGCAATGGAAGTATCAAAAATTTGGTATCCTCCCATTCATTTTTCTTCGTTGCTTTTTTATCCGTATTGCATTTTATTTCCAGGAACTGCTTTATCAGCGAGTTGATGAAGTCAACGGGATTTGAGTTGCCTATTAGAATTTTTGTAATATTTTTAATCTCTATACGTCAAACAGTTTCTAGCTTGAGCATACATTATACGCTGTATGCAACATTCCTATCACGAGGGTGCATTTCCATTGGATAGGGCAGGTAGCATTATAATTCATTAGAAGACCTGTATATGTACTTCTCCTAAAAATCGATGTGGATAGGCCATTACTGCTGTCAATTTCAACATCCAAAAAGGAAAATATGTTTTTACTTTTCTCTACTGTAAACTTAGAATTAGGGTGCTGTAAATTCAAAAAGAATGAAATTTATATACATTCTCAAAAACAACTAGTATGTCATCGAACTTAGGTGCGAAAGCTTCATTCATCCAACTTTGCTCAAGGTCAGAAAGAAATGAATTTGGTAACGAAGGACCCAAGTAGTAGCCATATGAACATATTTCCAAACTGTAGTAATGACATTACTAATTGTTTTTCTGTTAAATACATAGGACGTAGTGAGTATAGTATAAGCGTTGTTAATAAATGATAAAACTCCTAAATTAAATTAAACCCTATGTCATAATGGTAAATCCGTTTCCTTATAAGTATTCGAATAATTTCTTTCCTTGAGTCGTTGTTTGTCATTGTCAGCGTATGAACTTGTTATGTATATTCATTTGTTGCAGATGCGCAAAAATAATTCGCATTATTTTAATGAATTTAACCTATGCTATATATCTTGATTGATCTTGATTAATTTGATAAATCTACATGTTTACATGAACAGCTGCAAAATAGATGCGAGAAATTAGAGCGGGTTCACGATATACTTAACGAGTATCTTTCGAGTGTTGCTATTAGGCCAGACAGTGAAGAAATAATTAACGAAGCAGTACAGAGGTTTCAGAAACGTGATTACTTCATAATCTCTGGCATACCTGAAGATCCTGTAAACACATTATCTGAACGTACAGTTTCGGATATGAAAAAGGTTGAAGAAATTATAGAAACTCTTGAATGTGAAAAGTTTAAGGTATCTAATTGCTCTCGAATCGGATCTATTACACGAGGTGGAGCAAAGCCATGTCTGATACGATTAGGATGTCCAAATTCAGCAATACGTAGAGCTATACTTCGCAACTCCAAGAAGTTAAAAAACAGCAACACTTTCAAAGATGTCTTCATAAAGCCAGATCAAACACGTATGGAAAGAGAACTGAGCCACAAACTAAGACAAGAGCTACAGAAAAGACGCGAAAACGGTGAAAATGTCTTTATTCGAAGCGGCAAAATTGTGGAAACTGACTCTAACAGCAAAAATTTTCAGTTAGGGTTTTAAAAAGTGGCAATGAGACTTCATACCCTGTCATTTGTTTACTCAATGTACAATCACTGTTGCCCAAAATAGATGAACTGATACTATGTGTGCATTTAAAGAAGGCATCGATTGTATGTTTGACAGAAACATGGTTGAACTCTAATGTAGACTCTTCTCTCGTGAGCATACCTGATTTTTACATGTGCAGATCTGATCGGTCATATCGTAGAGGAGGTGGAGTAGCGATATATTTACATTCATCATATTCATTTGTTGATGTAACCCATACGTATGCCGTCATAAATGACATTGACCTTCTTGTCATTGATATTTCTACTCTGAACATGTTTCTTGTATGCATTTACATACCACCTCATTGTAAATCAAATGTTCTCTTTAATGTGCACACTTTAATACTTCGTATCATTGACGATTTATTATGTACAAAGCCTTCGTATGGTGCTATTATTGTCGGCGATTTTAATCATTCAAGATCGGAAACTTATGTGATGAGTTGGATTTTGTGGATCTTGTTCAGAAGCCTACACGGAAAAGTAATGTACTTGATCATATTGTTGTTTCTAAAGATCTTTCTGATATTTACGACACCAATTTTATAGTCTATGATTCCCCTATTGCCACAGAAGATCATCTTATGTTGACTTGTTCACCAAAGAACTTGGTTCCAACTGACATTCATAATTCGATAAGGCTTCACAAAGTTTATGATTTTCGACAGTCTAACTTGGCCTATCTGTTTCATGTGGTTTCTCAAGTTAATTGGGTCTCATTATTGGATTCTTTCGACAACGTGGACTCTCAGTGGCATGCCTTTGAAGAGCAGCTATCTTATTTGATAGAAATATGTCTCCCATCCACATATGGCCCAATAGCGCGATCGGATAAGGAATGGATGACTCCATTGACGAAGAAATTAAGAAATGATCGTTGGGCGGCCTACAGAGCGCAAAATTGGAGTTTATATAACCATTTGAAAGCGAAAGTGAAAGTGGAAGTGGCTCGGGCAAAGAAGATATGGGCAGAAAAATGCATGTCGTCAGCAAAAGGAATGTGGAGGGTGGTTTCAAATCAACGGAAAAATAAGCACGATCCTTTACTAAAACTAACTGCAGATCATGGGTCAGTTGAACGTTTATTGGAGCATTTGGTTTCAAAAGTTTCTTCCTCGTATAATAGCAGTGATATTTCGAACCCTGTGTCAACATTTGATACTCTTAACAATGATTGGACTGCATTTACTTCACCCAAGGAGGTTTTGGAAAGTCTACGGATCGCTAATACCAGTAAAGCCAGTGGAGATACCATGCCAGCCAGAATTTATAAGGAATTGGCTGAAATTCTGTCAGCGCCATTGTCAATGATCATAAGCCAGTAGTAAGGAATCCACCCAACTGCGCACAGCGCCCCCTCTGGAGCGTGAGATGGGTTGTTGTGGTTCTGGGTCGACCGTCCATGTGTGTCGTGGTCGACCGTCGTGGTTGTTCTTGGGCGTCGGTCTAGGTTTGTGGTGTGTAGGAGTGCAGGATAGTCTGTAGGGTTGTTTTGTGTTTAGATTTGGTTTCCTGATGAAATTCTGCGTCGACATGTTGAGTTTCTTGGGTGTAGGTGTAGTTTAGGTGTGTTTTTGAGTGAGAAAGTGGCTGTAGCGGCTAAACGAAGCCTCGTACGTAAAAATGGACGGCGGATTTGAGCTTTTTGGCCAATTTTGCGTCTACAGGCCAAACAACGAAGAACTTCGACCCCCCCTCGGCAGCGTTCTTCCAACTTTGGTTCTAGGAATGGTAGAGAGTCGTGCAATAGCTCGTTTGAAAGCTAAGAGTGCTACAAATTGATTGGAAAGCACAGTTTGGCACTACCTTCCTTTGCTGAGGCTTGAGAGTGACATTGAGGCTTTTGGTCATGTTAGAGAGCCGTCAGAGGTTGAGTTTTGTGTTTTGGACTACAGCGGGCGAACGAAGCATCGGAAGACAAAACTGAGACCAAATTTGGATTCAGCGTCAAATTTTGGATAACCATTGTCCAACCCCCCCTCTTGTCGATTGCATATTCACAGGATATAAGTAGTATATAGTGTGACATCTGGCGCGACGCTTCGCTTCGCTTTGCTTCGCTTCGCTTGCGCCGGATGTCACACTTTTGCGGGTTTTTTCAAAAATCAAAATTTCAAAAATTTCAAAAATTTAGGTAGACTTCAAATTTCACGTGGCCGAAGGCCGAAGTATGAAAATTTAACCGTTTTTAAAAATACCCAATTTTCAAATTTTTCAAAATCTCAAAATTTGAGAATTACAATTTTCACCCTTAAAATCATGACCGTTCCAGGACACCGAAAATCAGAAAAGTTAAGAATCTCAAATTTGAGAAATACAATTTTTACCTTGAGAATCATGACCGTTCCAGGACACCGAAAATCATAAAAGTTGAGAATTTCAAATTCATGAATTTTATCCATCTTTCAGGTTTTTAAAATATAACATGTGACTAATAATATTTCTTTAAAAATGGAAGAAACAAAAGTGGATGAAACCGCAAGAATATATCCTTCGTTATCTCAATTAAAAACAGGTGAAATGGTTCTCAATTATTATTAAGATTAGAGCATTATGATAAATTAAGAAGACGCAATTATTACTTAGTCATTCTTCGTTATTGTATGCTCAACATTATTTAAAGTACTAATTGTGTGAACTAGAAGATCATTGTAACTCATAAACTCAAAATTATTCAATGAACCCGTACACTGGCTGATAATTGAAGAGAGAGAAACATCTAGCAGCTTTCCCCTAAAATTATGTTGAACAGCGCAATCATTTGTCATTTCAATTTACCCATCGGTAAACTTTTGACATTTCAACTTACGCGTGCGTAAAAGTTTTGACATTTCAATTTACCCCTACGTAAATTATTTTCAGAATCTGTTTTCAAAATCTATTTTCAAAATCCATTTGCAAAGTCTGTTTTCAAATTTAGTTTTAGAAATCGATTTGCAAAATTCATTTAGCGTTTCCTGTTTCCACATGAATAGGTTAAAACACATACGGGCAGCAATAAAAAGCAATTCTTCTTGTGAAATGAGAACACATGCGGGTGTGGTGATAATAAAAAAGCAATTTTTATTGTGAATTTATAACGCATAAGGGCCACGCCGATATGCAAGATAGTTGTTATAACAATTTTAAACAATCACTTAAACAATGAAACACATTAACGAATGAAGTTCTTCTCTCAAGGAGTATTAGATAGTTAGTTTATTTTAATTCATCTCATTCATTTCTATCATTCATGATGAGTAAACATTTGGGTGATCGTATTGAAACGACAAAAGGACAAATCGCAAAGAAGTGTGCCTGATCAACGAATTTGTAAAGAAGAATCATTTCATAAATACTGTGGAACTACAAAAAAGTTTGGAAAACATTAGTGATATTGATTTTGATGATTTCTTGACGTCGTGTGAAATATCACAGCGAATTTTAAACGAAGTTAAAAGTGCTGCTGCATTAGAACGTAAGCGAAGAACTTTACAAAATCAATATATTGTGAAACGTGAAACGGCGAGAATGAAGCGTTCTTTTGATGAACAACTTGAGATAGATTATTATAATAAGACAATGAAAACAAGTCAAATAGTTTTAAATCTACAACCGGGGACATCATCAACTCAAGATGAAGAGACATCACAATTGCAAGCCATTCAAGACAAATGATTTTGTGGACAACTACATCTGAAAAGCAAGCAAGCAAGCAGTGATTCAAGAACCATCTAAAACTCAGTTTTTTTAAATTCATTTTGGGAAGCTCATGAAGAAAATGGAAATATATAAAACAATATAGATTAGAATAATTATAATATAATCATTTCAAAATCGAATACGTAGTAAGGAAAGTCATCATTAGAGAACAGTTTGAAATCAATACCCCTTCCCTTCTGTCTTCTAGGGAAACCTATAAGAAATTTTTTTAATTATAAAATGAGCAATATAAAGGAGTTTTTTAAATTATATGGAACGCAAACTACGACAAATTTCGACCTAAAGAAAATCGCAAATGAATTAGGAATAAAGAATTTTCATGTTCTAATGAGAGACGAATTACAATTCCTAAAAAATAAGCCGACAGGAACCTTCAGTTCCCGGAACAAAGTTCCATCAATAACTGTAAATTTCGTAACATATCTCCATACGTCAGATGAAAAAGGCGTACATTGGTCAGCAGGACAAAGAAATATAAACTGTTCTAATTATTATTTTGACCGGCCGGAGGCTGAGAACTATTGGTTCGACTCATACGGACTTCCACCTACAAACGAAGTCAAAAAATTACTTGCAATGGAACTTATAATACATTTCAAATTCAAAAACCGGGAACTACTTACTGTGGTCAATTATGTCTTTATGTTTTATTTAAATTACAAAAAGGAGTACCATGTCTTGATATTATGTTAGAATTGAATAATAAAAATAATAATAACAATGATAATTAAAAATCAGTTCGTTGTAATTCATTTTGATAAAAACGGCCTCTGATATCCTCATTATCTAAATCTTTAATTTCATAAGTAAACGGATAAGTTTGATTTATTTTACAAATTTCAAATATTTCTTTAGTCCAATAGCCAACAAAGCCTTTTTCAAATTTATTCTTATATTTAAATATTCTAACTCTATCTCCAATTTTAAATTTCGGCTTAAGTTTCTGCAAATTCGGATTACTCTCATTCGAATAATTATTCTCGAATATTTTCTTTCCGATTAAATCAGGGTCGTCAGAAGCATTCTTTGGGGTTTCTTCAATACCAGAATGAACTTTATTATTGTACTCTTCTACAACTCCTGGTAATATCTTCAACCATTTCTGATTTCTTTGCTCAGTAAATTTCTTGAATAATTTATTTTTTAACGTCCGATTGAATCTTTCTATCACTACAGCCTTCCCTGCATTTTCAGTTGAATAAACAGTTTCAAATAGTGGCTGAACGAAGCTTTGCTGTCGATTCATTTAAACCCTGGCCGAATAATATTTTAGCTTGTAAAGCTTTCTTAACAAACATTCTTTCAATTTTTTCTCTAAATGTAGGATTTTGAATACTATCTAATTCTTGAATCATCTTCTTATCAGCTGCATGTCGAGAACTTAGATCATGATTTCGATAAGCTAAATCATGCCTGTAAGCTGCGGCATCTACTCTATTTATTGGTTCTTCACCTGGTTTCGGATTATTATTCTCATCTAGTCTTATATCTAATCGAGTTCCTGGACCAGTATATGAATGACCAGGAAGATGTTTTTCTTTCGAATATTTACTCCAAATAAAGCCAGGAAAGTTTTCTAATGTTTTTTGTATGTCACCTCCAATATGCTGACAATTTGAGTTTTTATTTTTGTTTAATAGATAATTTAATAAATCTAAATTAGAAATTTTTAATTTAATTAAATTTTCGGAATTTGTAGAATTCATTTTAAAAGATAAAAAAAATTAAAAGATAAAATAAAATAAATGTTTTACCTAATCGGACCAAAGGTCGTGAGGCTTTAGCCGATCGAACTTTGTTCAGAGGCTTTAGCCGATCGGACCAAAGGTCCTGAGGTTATTACCGAATCATACTAGGACTTAGATATATTCCAGCACCATCTTTAGTTTCTTTAATTTCAATTAAATCATCAACATTGTGGAGAATATTTTTAAGAACTCGTTTTCCTTCATCAACTAATTTTAATTTACTAATAAAATTATCTACTACTCCTTCACCCCTAGCAACTTTCTCTAACTCTCTATTATGTCGTTTTTGTTCTTCTAATGCTGCCTTCTCTGATTTATTTTTATTTACTGCTTGGACAATACCAGCTGTCCCACCTGCAACACTTCCTGCAGCTGCTATGCCTCCTATTATTAGAGGAATTAATGGGAGAATCCCGCCATTCTTTTCTTCTTTGTAATTGAATATTCTCTATCATTGGTTTACATATGTAATACTTTTTTTTGTTAATCGTAATAGTTTTAGGTGTATTTTTGTCAACAATATTACGTAATTTTAATTCAACAGTTTTATTATTATTACTTTTCGCTTGCGACATTTTTAATAAAAAATTTTAAGTTATCAAAAATTTTAATCTATTCTAGTTATGAAAAATTTTAAGTTAAGAATTTTTAATCTATTCTAGTTATGAAAAAATTTTAAGTTACCAAAAAATTTTAATCTATTCTAGTTATGAAAAAAATAATTAATCGACGAAGTCTTGGGCTTTAGCCGATCGGACCAAAGGTCCTCAGGTTACTAACCTATCCTAGCCATCTTTCCATTAAGAATTTCAATAGAATATTTTACATCTTCTAGCAATAAACCATAAGCCATCAATGAAGTTGTGGAATCTTTCTTTTCAATATTAATTGTTACATCACAACCAGTCTTGATAATATCTTCAGATTGTGCACTTAAACCGAAACAGAAAACAGGATATAAATGTCTCCAATCTCCAGGAGTTAATTGTGGTTCAACTCCATATTCTATACAAAGATTTCCATAAGCATCGCATCCTTCCATAAATTGATCATTGATATCATCGAATCTTAATGGATCAATTGGATATCGGGTTTGATTTAATGAAACTTGTAAACTTCGAATTGTATTAATATGGAAGAGATTATTGTTCTTATCAAAACTTGGAGAATTATTTCTTTGAAAAGTTAGTAATAAATATCTTGGTGTATTCGCAGTTCCAGTAAAATGCCAGTTAAATCTTTGTTCGGAAAAAGTTACTGAACTAGCAGTACGCTTTAGAAAATTTACTGGAATTGGTTTGTTAGTATTTAATCTTTTTGCAATAGCTGTTTCAATCTCTAAACTAGGAGTAATATGCTTAATCCACCATTCAAGTCTATCAATTTTTAAATATGCTTTTTTTCCAGTCTTACCAAAAAAGATTAATTCATTATTTGCTGTACGATGAATTATTAATTTAAATTTTAATTGATATGATATTTTATCATAATCTAAATATCCGAATAATGGAGACAATGACCAATTAACTGTCTGTTTACTTTTCTTGTTAAATTCACGTCTTTCTTTATATGCATCATTATTTGTTTTATTTAAATGATTTGCAATATTTTCTACATCTTTCGCAATTCCTGCGGCATCTGTTCCAGCGTAAGTTAAATCATCAACAATTATACCATCATTAGTATCAGGAAACCAACCTTCGATTTCATACTTTTTATTATTTTCACCAATTGTTACAAATCTAAGCATTGAATCAATTACACCTGGAGAATCACTTATTGTTTCTATATTTTGAGTTGCAACATCTAAACGCATTTGTGTAAATAATCTTGGAAAGAAATTGTTCTCTAATGCAATATTATCGGTTTCTGGTAATGGTGTTGTAAAATTGGCATCACTATACAAAGAATATTCACAGTGTAAAAATGAATCAGGTAGATATATATAACTCTGCTGATTATCAACTTCAAAAATTAAATCACCTCCAGTATTTACTCTACTGGAAGATCCGGGATTCATAGCAATTCTTATATAGTCATTCTTTTTTTTGATTATTACTAACGAACGGAGGATCGTCTAATCTAAATTTATTTTCGATAAGCGAAGACATTTTTATAAAAAATAATTTGAATTTTTTGTTTTTTCTCACACACAGAAAAAATTTTTACTAAAAAAATTTTACAAAAAAATAATTTTACTAAAAAATATATTTTAGAATTTTGCTAGACCAGCTCCGCTACAGCTTTGCTGGTTAGACCGAAGGTTGCTGCTCACGCCATTACCTCTTATTTCTTCAATTGAACGAACCGTAGGTTCAATTGAACGTTTTATGGCTACGCCTGATTTCTTCTTATGTTTACTATCAGACGGAGCTCCGCTCCTCAAGGTTTCCCCAACAGCTATGTTAGCAATTTTGTTTTTTGTTTCCTCTGAAAGTTTTTTTAAATATTTTAGTTCTTCAGAATCATTCCTAAGTTTACGAATAGCTTCTAGTTGTTTTAATTCGTTTTGAGATTTAACAGCATTCGATATTGCACTAGCTGTACTACCTATAGCAGCTGCTCCTTTTGCAGCAGATGTAATCAAATCTTTATTATTTTTAATTAAGTTAACGATACTTCCAATACCAGAAAATATACCATCCCCTTCTTTTTGGACGGCAGGTGCGGTGCCTAGGAACTTTTGTGTTCCGACTGTTTCTACACTGTCATAATGGTAAACAGATTTCATAGATGGTTCATGAGCAATTTTTTGATTTGAAGCAAAATGTTTAAGATTGTGTTTATAAATTATAGGCATTTTTTAGGATTAAATTTGACTTTTGGGAAAAAAATATTTACGTTAATGTTTGCGCTAAGATTTACGTTTATGATCAAGATTTACGTTTATGATCAAGATTTACGTTTATGATCAAGATTTACGTTTGTGAATGGACAACAACTTCGAGATAACTTTATTAATTGACTGTTGAACTTTATCTATTGCGTCAAGCAGCGTGTGATGTACTTTAATTTCTTTTCTATTAACTTGCATTTTCTGCTGATTAATCTTCAATGCCGTTTTAAGAGCATTTAACTTAATTTTAAGAACATCTAATTGTCTTTTAACAGAATCTAACTGTTCTTTATTTTCTTTAGAGTTTTCTTGTAAATTTTTCTTTAATTCATTTTCTAAATTGATTTTAAGAGTTTTCATTTTATCAACTTTTTGATTAAGTGAGTTTACTTCATTTATTATTCTATTCAATTTTTTCATTTGTTGAGTAATTTTAGAACTTAATTCATCAACACTTTTTTGGAATGTAGCTTGTAACTGCTTTAAATTTTTTTTAATTCTTTCAGGTAGTTTTTCTATTTCATCTTCTAATTGTTCTTTTAACATTTTTATCTGATGTTTATTTTTAATGACGGCAGATTTTAACTTTATAGAAAGTAATATTAAAATTTTTGATTGTTCAGAAATCTTTTTAAAAAGTTTTGCTATATCTGCTTCTAGCTCTCTATCCTTTTTGTCAAGTTTTAATAATTTTTCGTTTAATGATTTGTCATTAAGTTTAAGCAACTTCAATTCATTCATCAGTGGAACCAAAACATCGTTTATATTTTTTTCTTTTAAGTCATTGATTTGTGTATCAACATATTGTTTATTTGTTAACTCTGTATTTTGTTGCGGAAGAATAGAAAGATGCAATGGACCAGATAAAACGTCTCCAGTTTTCATGATATAATTTTCTATCTCTATTTCTAATTCACGATTATTCGGGATATATGCACCTCCACCAACATTTGGTAACATCATTTTTTAACAATAAAAAAAAATAAATTTTTTCTAATAAAAATAAAAAAATAAATCTTTTCTAATAAAAATAAAAAAATAAATTTTTTCTAATAAAAATAAAAAAATGGAAAATCCAAATTTAAAAAAATTATATTCGCCCGCATCATCCTGTTCTTCTTATTCGACGAGATCAACGGGATTTGAAAATAAATGTTTTGATAATAATGATAATAATAATCCATGTATAGATGTTAATATTTTATTTCAATTACAAGCCGAAATATTTAGAGAACAGACTAAAGGTTTACCTTCTATAGAAACTAACTATTGTTTATTACCGGGTGATCCATTTATTAAATTTATGGATATTAATAGTAAATATAATGATGTAGCTTATGTGGAATTAAATAAAGAAAATATGGTTATAATAGGTCATAATAATGTTTTCGGTTTTATTAGAGCAGTTTTGCCGATTAGTAATACTGATTGGATAGAAACTAAAATTATTAATTATATCAATATTAAAGAATTAGTTAAAAAATTAAAATCTTTTTCCAAAGAAAAAATTAGATTATTTGTTGACGATCAAAATCAATATAACATTCACATAGAGAGTAAAAAACATAATGAAGAATTATTATGTCAAGTTTATTATAGAGACACAATTTATAAACAAGAAACATTAGAAATGCCCCAAAGATATGATGATGATACGTATATAGGATTATATTCAAACTTAAATATTAATTTGTTAAAATCTTATATAAATGGTTTAGCTCAACAAGAGAAAATTTATATGTGGACAACACCTTATACTATTAACAATGACCATAATCATAATAATCCTCTAAATCATATTGAAGAAACTGATAATATAAATGATGATTCTGAAACATCTGAAAAAGGTGTAAATGGTAAAAAAGATTATAAAAATATTAGTAATTATAAAAATTTATCTAAATTTCATTTTCTTACAATTGAAAATAATAATGATGGTATAGTTGAAGATACTGTTAGACAACTATGTGTCGGGTCTACAAAATTTAAATTAGGATTTACATCTAATCAATTTAAAATTTTATCATCTTTAATAAAAACTAAAAGTGATTCAGATTATAGTGGTGTCATTAAATTTTCTAAAAGAGATCAAAGACCAATATTTTTCTCTATTATATTATTATCAGATAAAAGATGTAATTTAGAGTTAGATATTCCAATAAGAGAATGGTATCCTATGAGGGAATGGCATCCTATACCAAAAAGTGTAATTTATGATGTTGAAGAAACAATTTATGATGATGATGAAGAATCAATTGATGATGATGAAGAATCAATAGTTAGTGAAAATAAATTTAAATTATCTTTTGATAAAACGTTATATGATAAAACTTAATATGATAAAACTTAATATTATAGAACATTATATGCTAAAACTTAATAGAAAATACCAAAATATTCGATAAATATATTTTCATATGTAATAAAATTTTTAGATGTTATAAATTTTTTAGATGTTATAAATTTTTTAGATGTTATAAAATTTTTAGGTGTTATAAAATTTTTGGATGTAATAAAAAAATTATTATTCCCACGTGTCATCATCATCACTTAAATTACTCTCACAGATGATTGTTTGAAATATTTCAGCTTGAATATCTTCTCCGTTATAAGGTAACATAATTTCATTTTCATCAGGTGCTTGACGTTTAAGAATATTTATTTGACCAGAAAATTTTTTTTCTTCAGTATTATTATTTTTATCAGGAATACTAATTCCAGTTTCTAAAGATCTTTTCCATGGTTTATTAACTGTAGTCGATAATGTTTTCCCCGAATATAATTTTAGAAAATCTTCTACTTTTACTTTATCTTGTGAATATCCTTTGAATGTTTTCTTTTCACTAAGTCTCCCTTGCTCATCTACAGTAATACAGTATTTTACTTTAGGTGCAATAAACATTGCAAAAATAATTCCACCATTTCCATAATCATTTTTCCCTTGACACAATTCTCCTCCAACATATCCAGCAGCGTCTAATTTATTAAAGAGCTCATTGGAAATATATATTGAATCAGTATCTGTATAATGAATGTATTTTTCTTTGAAACCATTAATTTCTAAAATAAAGTTATTCATGATTCTTCTAGAGTGAGAAAGAATGAAAGAACCTAAGTGTGATGGCATGAATGACGTCGCAGCGTAGCTGCTCAGACCGTTGGTCGTCTTCCCATCTTTTACAATATTAGTTTTGAGAAATTCATCATCTTCCATTTCTACTTTCGCTAAATATTGTTCATCATTTAATTTTTCATAATCTTTTACTTCTTGAGTGAAATTTTTTCTCAATGTATTCTCATTCCATAAATGATATTTAGTGGTTATATCTTTTTGCACAGTTTTGCTATATAGCAAATTCATCAATAATTTAATTAACTCATCACCTACAGTATTTCCTTCTGTTTTATATCTTTTTCTCAAATTAAAAAGTTTTTCAATATAATTTCGAAATGGTGAAACTTGATAATTTTTTTTCATAAATTATACCATCAGTAATATGTAAGATTTTTCCTCCACATCTAACAATTTCTTGTATGTCTATAGAACTTAATACATCATAACATATACCATTTCTAAACCTGATTACTTTTACATGAGAATTATTATTTTGATTTTTAACTTTATCTTTTATAGGAACTGGTTGGAAAAACATATCATTCGGATATTGAAACACAACAGAGAATATTCCAGTTTTAGGTCTAAATGTTTGAGTATTAAATTTATATACTATTTCCCGCTCTTCTTCTTGACGAAATTTTCTAGCTGATTCAGCTTTAGGGTATTCTGAATTTTCATCATACATAGCTGATGGATATAAAGATGTTGCATCAAAAGCCATTAGAAATTCATTTTTTTGTTCAAGTAGTTGAATTGAAATTTTCTTACAAATTTCAGTTTTATCTCCTAAATCTCGATACTGTTTCATTAAATCTATTAAATTACTTCCAGGGGACAAAGCCCCACCAGCGTAGCGACCAAGGGACAAAGCCCCACCAGCGCCGCGACCAGGTAAATACTGTTTTAATATTGGTAACAAGATGCTACAAAATGGTGATATGTATTTTCTTATATTTGCTGAAACTCTTCCACCTTTAACAGATTTTCTAATATAATTTCTAGCCCATAAATCTATATGAGAATGAATATTTATATTGTCATTTTGTACGCTTTTCATCCAACCGTTAAATGTTAAAGCAGAGGATGTTAAATTAGTAGTTATATCTTCACCAACTAAATCTCGCATAACATTATTATATTTGTAGATACAAAAAGCTAAAGAAAGAACATCGTTAACTAAATATGGTCTCCATTCATTTTCTTTTTCTTTATAATTTTCATGTGTTATGTCTCCAATTTCATAATTTAATTTACACACATTCGTAGGAATTTTAAAATTCTCACACCATTTAGAAAGACTTGTTTTTACATGTTGATAACTACATTTCATTATAATAGTTTGAAGTGCTAATTTACCTGAAAGTGAATCTTTTTTCATATTGTTTTTAAATCTAAGAGATTTTTGAATATATCTACTAACACATTCAGTTGTATAAGGATTTTGTAATGAAGCAGTCAATATTCCTCTTGAAGTTTTAAGTGGTGGTTTAGATAATTTAAAATTAGCTTTTATCGGAAAAAAGGAATCAAAACCTGATGAATTGTGAGCTATTAAAGTTACTCTAGAATAATTAAATTTTCCAAGAGTTTTAAAAACTTGATGGATCGGACATACGTCCTTTGGGTTTCCCCCGATCGAACATTCATCATCCTCAGTTCTAGTAAATATTTTCACACAATTTTGAAGTTTATTAAATTCTAATTCAGTTAAATTATTATACTCATTAATCTGTTTTTCAAGTTTTCTAATTTCACCTTCATCTTTTGATCGTTTAATTTTAATCATATCACTTAACAAACGTGTTTCTAATTCTTTCAATCTTTGTTTCGGTAAACAACATATAAATTTATTAAAATTAATAGCTCCTACAGCGTAAGGAATAGGATGAGCTGTTGAACAGTTAGGATCGGGAAAAGTTTCGAGATCCCAAATATATGTTGAACCATAGTCAATTTTTTTCTTTGTTATGATTTTATATGGACGCGTTGTTAGATTTTCATCAGTAACTGTTTTATATATGGGTTTGAAATTATTTTCAATTTCTCTAATAGCTTTTAATTTATGAGATTTATTAATTAAAGAATAGTGACCAATTGTTGAACCTGCGTGAAAATAATTGTAATAAACATAATTATGAAACGTTTCAATTCCTCTAGGATTTAAATGACGATTAGCAGGACTATAATATTGAACACATTCTCCAAAATATTTATTGAATTGAGAAAATTTGCAGTTTGACATTACTCCTGTTCTAGATGTGGCTTTCTCTTTATATAAAAAATTATTAAACATTTCTTTCATCATTTCTCCTTGTTCTTCATTAAAACCTCGTAAAACATTATAACATTTAATAAAACAAAAATCTTCAGAAGGAATATAACAATATTCACCGAAATATTCTTTGATTCTATATTTCATATTAATCCCTGCCCCTCTATGCGATCTTTGTACTAACTTCATTCCAAAATCTTCATATTTAATGTTACCTGTAAAAATCAATTCGTTAGCATCGGATTTCTCATCCAGATTAGAAAACCATATTTCAAATGAATTTTTATTATAGAAGGTTACGTAAAAATTTTGAATTATATTTTCCTGATCTTTAACAACTTTTCCAAGTAAATTAATAATTTTACCATTTGCTAAAAGTTTCCGCATATCATTTACTACATTAATAAAAGATACATTTTCATATTTAATTTCATTTGGATTAAATAAATTACATAAATCATCACCAAGTTCATCCTTAATTCTATCATCGAAAAAGATATCAGTAATAGGAGTTTCTAATATTTCTTTTGTTCCACTTTTCTGTTTTTTAATATTGCGTCTAATACTACGCCTAGTACGTTTCTGTTTTTTAATACGTTTACTACGTTTACTATGTTTAATTTGCGCATCAAACTCAGCAATTTGTTTCTTGATTAATTCATCAATCCTAGACGTTTGTCCGAGAGACATTTCACGATTCATATTTTTTAAAAGAAAAAAATGAATTTTTACATAGAACCTCGGTTCCGTTTTTACATATACACAGGAATATGTAATTGATGTAATGTTTCTAATTCATGTGTTGTTAAATGTTCTTTCTTAGCCAACCACCATAAATTATTATACGCCAAAAATACTCGGAAACTTCTTAAACAAAGTGGAAAGTCTTTTGTTTTAACACACGGTTTAATACCATGTTTTGTTTTATAATCTGTAACGAGCGCTACGTATTTATGATGATAATAAAATCTAACTTCTTTCTTCGAATTTACAGGATTTGTAGGATGACGATAATCTTTTAAAACTGGTACATGTTCTATCTTGTAAACATCCAACATACTTTTTTTTAATTTTTATTAACAAAAAATTTATAAGAAAAAATTATTCGGTCACTCCGTTCGATCACTCCGCGAAAATATTTTCTATAACTCTTTCATGAATTTTTTTATCAATATTAATTGTGATAAATCCATAATCTTTTGACCAAGCATTGTTACACGATTGTTTAAATTCATCTTTATTTCTTACACATAAATCTCTTAACAAATCACTTAAGTTTCTTGCATTTATTTCAAATAGTATAAATATATTTGAATTCTTTCTAATAACACTTCCGTCTAATGAATACATACTTTGTGTTAAATAAAATACACTACAGTTATTATGTCTACCTCTTGTAAAATAATTTCTCTGAACTGACTGATTTCTATCATTAACACAATCATCAAAAATTACACAATGTTTCATTGTTTTATCTAGTTTACTAGGATCTTGCATATTACCACTATCATCTATTAATTGTATTTTTATATGCTTATTTTTATTAGATTCTACTAACTGATTATTTTTTGCTGCTTCTTCACACCACGAACTTATTTCTTCTTCATCTTCAGAATTTTCATATTCTTTGAATAATGAAGCAATTGCTGTTTTTTTAAGATTATTTTCAAATCCATATTTTAAAAATTGATAGACGGGTTGTTCTGCTGTTGTTGTATAAATTATAAGATTGTTATAATCCAAAAAATTTGGAGTCGTTCAAATTTTAAATAATAGATATGTTTTTCCACATCCTGATCTTCCACAAATAACTGACAAAACTTTATTAGATAAATTTGGATGATGATTAAATTTAAGTTTTTTTTTATTTAATGGTAGTACTTCACTCATTTTTTAATAAAAAAAATTATTTTTATTTTATTTTTGTTTCTAAAGAAGAAGAAGAAAATTAGACTTCTCTAGCTTCGCGTAGGAGTTTATACCTCTCGAACGGGAGTTTATACCTCCCGAACCAAAGGATCTATCATAATCTCTTCACCTCCAAAATTTATTTCTTGTCCTTTTTCATCAGTGATTCTAATGCCAATGTTGTTAATAGTTTTTCTTGTAATAGGAAAATATATTAATGTTTGTGGAATTACATTTAATCTATAACCAATGGGTACAGTAAAAGCTGGAAAACTGAATATTAAATTTGATAATTTACCATTTATATATCCTCCTTCAATAATGTCACAATGTACAACAATTGAATTTATTTCAGTTATTTTTGGAATCTTCTCACCTAAATGATAACCTTGACTATAGGTTTGTTTATTAAATCCTAATAGCTTTGACAATGATCTATCATGATTAAAATCAACTTGATGATTTTCGTCTAAAGTAAGAGAAAATTTATTAACTGCCGGTTCAACTGCAAAATGTAATTGTTTCTTATCTTTAAATGGTATACCTAAATTTCTCTTAATTTCATTTGATATTGATTCAACTTCGTAAGAACCAGGAAGAAAAGTTAGTATTTTCCATGTTTTGCCTTTATCAGTAGAATATCTAAATTGGTCATTCACATCTTTGATAACGTTTTGAATAGTGTTAAATGTAGAGAAACTAGTCAATGCAATTTGATAATTTTTATTTTGTTCTAAATGTAGAATGGGTTCTAAATTACAAGTGTGTGATGAAGTAGTTGTTATAATTTTTAACGTCGTACTAAATTTTGATGAACCCAAAATCTCTGTCAAATTTTCTAAATGATTATTAATTTTGTCTAAATCTGCTGAACACATTTTTTAGTTAAAATTTTGAATAAATATTTTTTTATGAAATATTTTTTTATGAAAAAATTAGAAACAACATATTTCAGCTACACTTTTATAGACCTCTTCATTTAGAATCTTCTTTTCTAACAGTCTTTTTAATATAGCATGAATTTCATTGAAACTAGAATTATGTCCTTCTTTTATTGCCGATATTGAAATATTTAATCTATTTAGTAATTCTTGCGGATCATCTGGTAAGAATACAGTTGTTTTTGTTTTCTGTTTTTCAGATAAACCTTTTCCTACTTTAACTCCCGTTGATAATAAATTTTCTAATTGTTTATAACGTCTTAGAGATTTTACTGCACCAACTCTATCTAACATAGCTTTATATTTTATAAGATCTTCTACAGCATAATTATTCAAAGCTGCTCCTCTTAAAAGATTAACAAAATTTCTATCTAAATTAAAAGGAGATTTATCTGGTGAAAAAATTAAACCTCGAAAAGGTTGTGGAAATATTTCTTTTTGTCCGAGATAAAATCTAGGTATTATTTTTCCATCTATAAATGAAATAGAATGTTCAAATTGCATAGATTTTGGTAATTTCTTATTAATGTTTGATTCTAGTAATCCATAGTCATCTAATATAGTTTTGTGCTCTGGATCTGTTATATCAATTTGTTTATCATTATTTGTACTTTCTTTTTCAAGAGTTTTAAATGGTTTCATAGTTTTCTCAAAATCAGTTTTTAATTGCTCGGTTCGCTGCATTTTTTCAAACATATCAAATTGAATACCAGCTTTTATCATTCTATGTTGAAGATGATTTTATTTCATAATATTTCTTTGTTTTATTAACTCTTCTAATTGTTTTATTCTTTTAAAATTATCAGCTCTAATTTTATCCATTTTTAAAATATAATCTTTGAATTTTGTGGTAACATTGGCATACAACAAAAACATTTTACTGAACAAATTATTTTTTTATTGCTTTGTTGTCTGACATCTTTTCGTTTAAAGGTTTCTCGTTTTAAGTTTTGTTTAATAAAGTTTTGTTTAATAAAGTTTTGCTTAAATTTTCGCTTAAAGTTTTTAGCTCTTCTAAAAAAATTTTGTCATTTTCTTCATTAGAAATTTTACCATCACTAGAAATTTTGCCATCCTGTCTATTCTTATCATTAACTTTTTCGGACTGTAATTGAAAGGTTTGATTTACTTCATTAGCTATTTGATCAAATTTTTCAATCTCATCTAACGTAATAACATTATCGACACATACTCTTTGAAAGTAGTAATGTACTTTATCATAGACTTCTTTAATATGTAAATGCTTAGTTTTTAATGATTTTCGTTTCTTAGTTATTAAAGATTTATCTAACATTGTAACAAGTGAAGTTGCAAAAACACCCGTACCTGTTAAAGCTGTAGCAACTATTGGAATTACTAAAACACCTGAAGATATAACAATTGTTAAAGCACCTAAACTTATTGTTAAGAATATGCCAATTCCTTGTGTTACATTCTTAACTTTAGACCATCTCTTTCTTAATTTTTTATAATGCTCTAATCTTAATAATAATTGAGATTCCTTATCTTTCATATAGCGTACTCTATCTTTGTGTTTTTCTTTGTTCATCTTTTCGATGTTCATTTTTTCAATGTCCATTAAAGTAGAAATACGTTCATATGATAACGAAGGATATATTCTTGCGGTTTCTTCCATTTTTGTTTCTTCCATTTTTAAAGAAATATTTTGAATAAATATTTTGAATACAATCTTCTGAAATTAACAACTACCCCGCATGTCGCCGTCTATGCGTTCTAAATTTAGAAGAAGAATTGGTTAATTGTCACTGCATTCTTATGTGCTTAAACTATTCATGTCTTCACAATGGGAAGTACTTTTAATCAATACAGCGGAGAGAAGAAACGCTAAATGAATTTTGAAAACAGACTTTACAAATGGATTTTGAAAACAGATTCTGAAAATAATTTACGTAGGGGTAAATTGAAATGCCAAAACTTTTACGCACGCGTAAATTGAAATGTCAAAATTTTACGGATGCGTAAATTGAAATGACAAATGATTGCGCTGTTCAACATAATTTTAGGGGAAAGCTGCTAGATGTTTCTCTCTCTTCAATTATCAGCCAGTGTACGGGTTCAGTGAATAATTTTGAGTTTATGAGTTACAATGATCTTCTACTTCACACAATTAGTACTTTAAATAATGTTCAGCATACAATAACGAAGAATGACTAAGTAATAATTGCGTCTTCTTAATTTATCATAGTGCTCTAATCTTAATAATAATTGAGAACCATTTCACCTGTTCTTAATTGAGATAACGAAGGATATATTCTTGCGGTTTCATCCACTTTTGTTTCTTCCATTTTTAAAGAAATATTTTTAGTCACATGTTATATTTTAAAAACCTGAAAGATGGATAAAATTCATGAATTTGAAATTCTTAACTTTTATGATTTTCGGTGTCCTGGAACGGTCATGATTTAAGCGAGAAAATTGTAATTCTCAAATTTTGAGATTCTTAACTTTTCTGATTTTCGGTGTCCTGGAACGGTCATGATTTTAAGGGTGAAAATTGTAATTCTCAAATTTTGAGATTTTGAAAAATTTGAAAATTGGGTATTTTTAAAAACGCTTAAATTTTCGCACTTCGGCCTTCGGCCACGTGAAATTTGAAGTCTACCTAAATTTTTGAATTTTTTGAAATTTTGATTTTTTGAAAAAACCCGCAAAAGTGTGACATCCGGCGCAAGCGAAGCGAAGCAAAGCGAAGCGTCGCGCCGGATGTCACACTATATACTACTGATATATAAGTACGAGTCCGGGTGGAGGAATCTCACTAAGTTGAGAAACTGACTACAGGTAAGTCGTTCCTCTTAGGGTCCGATATCGGACTTCTGACTTTTCATTGCCGATATCAGCTAAGGAGTCAGACTTGTAGGTTTGTCAGTATAGCATGACTGACCATTTGATGATAGTAGGCCAAAATCTTCAAACAGCTACAACTTTGCTTCTACAAATCCTTTAGACTTGATTCAAAAAACGTTTGACAGCTCATGATGTACTGCAGGTGACGGACTACTTATAAACATTCTATGAGTAGTACCAAAATATTAAAAAAAAATATTCGTACTCAATGATGATCATTGAAGTTTTTGAATAAAAAACAGTCGTTTATGAGTCCGTGCGACTTGGGACGTTTCCTCTTGTAAATAACTCCACCGATTTTCATGTCAAAATCGGGGCCCGGATACCAACACAGTGACATGACGCACGCTCTGTCCGCCCGAGGTTGGATTTGTGGGTCGAGGCCTTGGAGCTGGGATAACATCCCCTCTGAGTAATGCCTGTAACGGATTCAAGAGCCTAACGCCTAGACGACTGCGATCAAATGTTTTTGGACTTAGTCTTTCAATGCATATCAGCAAGTAGTGTCCTGTAAACACTTGCTGTTGAGTTTTTACTCTATCTTTACAGAATCGTCGCTATGACTAAGAGGATAAATGCACGAATGCTCATCGGCAAGTGTAGCTGTGGCCGTATTGCCAGAGGCAGCGAACTAAAGAATCACATTAAAGAGGGGACGGTGGGCGAGCATGTGAGGAAAGTGTTGTTGAGGGTGTGTGTGCATCATAAGGTAGTGTGTGAGGATGGGAGTGATGTAGAGTTCATTAGGAACCATAGCCAGTCCCATAGTGGCAATATTAGTATGCAGGGGTTTAAGTCGTGGTTTGAGGGAGCTTTGATGGATATGGAAGAGGTGAGAGTGGCAGTGGCGACGATTGAGGGTGCGGTGGGGAAGAAAGGTGTTACCAAGTCGACTGATGAGGGTTTGAGTAAGGAAGAAGTGGAGTTGAGTGGGGACATCAATAAGCCTGATGTTGATGTTGATTTGGATGGCGTGTTGGAGGAATTGTTTGGGAACATTGATGATCTTGAGGAGAAGGGGAAAGATGAGGGAAAGGAAGTGGATAAACCGTTGGCAGCATCATCGCCTGGGAGGGAGGAAGGGAACACGAGGGATGAAAGTGATGCGGGATGGGAAGTTGACTGCGAAGGCTGAAGGGTATAAGGTGACGAGAAAAGTTGGAAGTATGAGGCAGAAGGAGAAAGAGTGGATGGTGGAAAGGAGTGATCTGATGAAGAAAGCAGGTTTGGTGAGTAGTCTGCAGGCAAATTTGTTGAGGGAGGATGATGAGGTAGATCGGATACGAAAAGTGGTGAAGGAGACAGAGGAAGTGAAAGGCGTGAACAAGAGGTTGGTGGCTGAAGTAGAGCGATTGCATGAGCGTGAGAACTGTAGAAAAAGAAGAGTGTATGAAGTCCATCTTCCCCTCTTTGAAAGCAATGTGTGCGACGCCCCAAACCATCACTAGCGACCCCAATCAGACGCAGCAGTGCTACGAGGGCAACGGAGTCCGATGTCTTTACATGAACATGGACATCACTGGCGAGCTTGAGGACTTCGTCGTCCGAAAAGTCCGGAAGAAAGTTCCTAGTAAGTTGCTTCAACATGATCATTTCCTTACCGCATCTAATCTCCTATTCTCTTCCTTTCAGAGTTTTTACATCAGCAGTATGATCGCTTTTGAACCCGAGAACGCCCCAAACGGCTCTTTTAAGAGCCACACGGAGCAAGAGTGATAGTACCTCCTCGTGGTTTGCTCTGGACAGACTTCGGTCTGACTGAATCTATCACATAATTAGAAAGAGTGAGTCATGTCTTAGTATCAGAGGGGTATATAAACCATTGCCTCTCTTTCATTTTCATTCTATACTCCATCATGAAAACACCTAAGACTACTGTCAGCTCTCCTAGCAAGCCTCGGCTTAGACCGAGAAATTTGTTTATTGATATTCTACAGATAGAGGAGCGAAAGCGAGTCTATAACAATCTTGCTCGAATTGGCTCATCAACAACTGACGATGATGCCAATTCAACAGAGTGGGGGTATATACCGCCCTCTAACAGTCAGCTTATAGTAGAGGAGGTCGATTCCGCTGACATAGAGAGATTACAAGTCTCTCTCAGCGGAATCGGCCAAATCCAAGTCTATTCATATCCCGAGAACGATCGAACGGTCTTTTTAAGGACCACCATGGGGCAAAATATGATAGTACCTCCACGTGGTTTGCCCTGGACAGACTTCGGTCTGACTGAATCTATCATACAAATCAAAGCCAAGATCACAAAGTTGTATCTGCTATCAGTCAACTTGAGCGTTGCATGTTAAGGAGGATTTCGGTACAATTCTTCCTGTTGGTGGGCGATCTCTCTTGAGACAGCGGATGATATCATAGTGATAAGTGTGGCAAGGGAGTGTGTCATATTTTAGACCGAAACCTCTGGGGCAACTCATGTTGGGTATTTGACACAGTTCTCAACGTAGCACTTTGAACGCCAATCGGTTGAGTCTTAGCTATCTGCCACAGGATACTTTTCAAATTCTCCACTGCCAACGTTATCTTAGAATGAGCCATAAGTTCTTTTAAGAACTGCCTCTATCATTGAGGCTATATGATGAAGGGATGAAATGGGAGGTCACTCTCACGCCACACGTATACAAAATCACTTTCTATCTTCTCTAATGGTGCGATCTCTTTTGATAGAAAAGTAGACCGACAATATATGTGCTAACTAGCCCCATATTAAAACTCCTCCATTTATTTCCATTTCTGGATAAATACATTGCAAAACAAAGACATGTAGTATGTAGGTTTATCTACAATTGAAGCACATATACTCTATAGCGAGGTAAAGTCAAGTGGAAGAACCTTTAAGTCATTGTAGACTTTGTAGCACCTTGGTCGCTTTAGGGCATGGCGCGCTCTTCTCATGCTGTTTAAAGATATAGAGAAATGTGAAAAGTTATATGAAATTAAAAAAGTTGTTCACATCTGGCAAGAGGGGCATAAGGGTGTGCGGTACAGCAACCGTTCATCAGCTTACGATCGGGTAGTCAATCTCCTGCCAGTATATCAAAATGGTAGTGAAAATTGGCATTACTGTGGTATTCCTAAAATGACTCGACTGTATTCCCACTCAACATCTAGAAGAGGAGAGCATTTCATATGTGACCGTTGTATGCGCCCCTTCTGGTCAAAAGATAAATTTGAAACACATGATGAATGATGTAGGCGAGGTAAACTGCAAATAGAATGCATGCCTAAAGATAAAGAGTTTTCATATATAGAGAAGGTGATGAATGAAGTCCTCTTCGTGTCATCTATGCTGACATCGAATGACATATTGATGATAACACCCATAAAGCGGCAGCCATATCATGTTATGAGGTATGGCATGATTACTTCAAAAATAAAAATAATAAAATGCACGTTTGGCAAGGTGATGATTGTATACATAAATTCCTACAATTACTCAAAAGCGCTGTCAAATTTCAGCAAAAATGTGATAGTGAACTCCAACGCAGATCATTGAATATGTCAGCAGATGATCAAGTAAAATTTGAAAGTTGTAAAGTCTGCCCAAAATGTAATAAAACGTTTGATGAAGATAAAATCAAGAAAGTGAGCGACCATGATTACATCACTGGTAAATCTGGAAACGCGCTATGTACAAGATGTAATTTTTCACTGAGACTGAAACGGCGTACTCTACCCGTTATTTTTCATAACTTCAAAGGTTATGACAGTCATATGAAAATCAAAGAGGGGTTAGGAAAAATAAAAGAGTGGAAGTTAAGTGTAATAGCTCAAACGAGAGAAAAGTTCATGGCCATGACAGCAAAAGTGGCAGTTGACAAAACTAAAGAAAATAAGACAGTCTATTTTGATATAAAATTTTTAGATTCCTATCAATTCAAGGCTTCATCACTAGCATTTCTCGTTCAAAATCTTAAGTTTCTTCCACTAACTCAAAATTTGAAGAAACAGTATCCTAACTTGACGGATGAAGTCATCACACGCAAAGGAGTGTTTCCATATGCATACTTTGATAACATTTCTAAACTTAGTGAGACTTCTCTTCCATCAATATACAAATTTAAAAATGATTTGACTGGTGTAGAATGCAAGGTAGAAGATTGCAATCATGCTCAAGTTGCATGGACAAAATTTGACTGTCAAGCATTTAGCGATTGTAAGATCGCCTATCTAAAATTAGATGTATTTTTGCTGGCTGATGTATTTCAGGAGTTTCGACGAGTGGCATCAGAAGAAGATAAATTAGATCCTGTCCACTTTGTCAGGCTTCCAGCCATGTCATCCCAGTCTGCTTTTAAAATGACTGGAGTGACCATCCATCTTTTGCAAGATCCAGAGATGTATAATTTATTTGAACGAGGAATTCGCGGTGGTCTAACATTTGTAAATAGGCATCAAATGAAATCAAAAATAGTAGATGATGATCAGATTCATCTTAAGTACTATGACCAGAATAATTGATATGGTAGTTCACTGTCCAAACCTCTACCTCACTATGAGTTTAGCTGGTTGGGTGACAATGAAATTCAGCATTTCTCCAACCCTTCAAACATGCGATCTATTCCAGATGATCGTGATTGGGATATCATTTTGAGATAGATCTTATCTGTCCAAACAGTATTAAAAATAAAACTGTGGATTTTCCACTTGCACCCGAATCAGGCGAAGTGACTGAAGATCTGTTTCCGGACTTCATGAAACAATTTCATAAAGATTTAGAAGGGAGCGGACAGCCCAAGTAAAAGCCTTGTCGTAAAATTTTGCTTACTCAATTTGATACAGAAAATTGTTCAGTCCACTTCTCTATCTTAAAATTTTGTTTAGAAATGGGGATAATTTTAAAAACAGTTCACCGCATTATCAAATTTAGACACGAAGACTTTCTGAAAAACCATATATTGATAGTAACAGCCAGAAACGTGCGCTAGCCCAAAATAATTTTGAAAAGGATTTCTATATACATAAGAACAATAGTCTTTTTGGTAAGACGATGGAGGACGTTACAAAGCGTATTAAAACTTGTGAATCATAATGATAAATTTCAAAAGTTAGCGACATCACCTGTTTTTATTGATAGAGATATTATAGACGATGAGTTGGTTGGTGTTGAAGTGAAAAAATTAGAAGTAGAGTTGTGCAAGCCCATCTACATTGGACAAGCTGTGTTGGACTATTCCAAGCTAGTAGTATAGGGTATGATATCCGGCGCATCGCTTCGCTCGCACCGGATGTCACACCTTGCAAGATTTCAAAAATTTACGTAGTCTATAAATTTCAAAAATTTAGGTAGACTCAAAATTTCACGTGGTCGATAATTTAGGTAGTCTCCAAATTTCAAAAATTTGGGCAATCGAAAATTTAAGTTGTATCAAAATATCACGTAATCTAAAAAATATCACGTAATCTAAGAAATATCACGTAATCTAAGAAATATCACGTGGTCTAAGAATTTCACGTAGACGAAAATTTAGGTAGTCTCAAAATATCACGTAGTCTCGATATACCAGAAGATTGTATTCAAAATATTTATTAAAAAAATGGATGAAACAAAAGTGGAAGAAACCTCAACGAGGACGGCGACGACGAAAGTGGAAGGAACGTCGAGAATATATCCTTCGTTATCACAATTAAAAATAACTGAATTGAACATTGAAAAAATGAATAAAGAAAAACACAAGGATAGAGTACGCTATATGAAAGATAAGGAATCTCAATTATTATTAAGATTAGAGCATTATGATAAATTAAGAAGACGCAATTATTACCTAGACATTCTTCGTTATTGTACTCTCACCATTGTTTAAAGTACTAATTGTGTGAACTAGAAGATCATTGTAGCTCATAAACTCAAAATTATTCAATGAACACGTACACTGGCTGATGATTGAAGAGAGAGAGATTTATTGTTCTAGCAACGGAAAACATCTAACAGCTTTCCCCTAAAATTATCGTGGAATCTCTTGTCATTTGAATTTACGCATCGGTAAAATTTTGACAGTTCAATTTTCGCATTGGTAAAATTTTGACAGTTCAATTTACGCGTCGGTAAAATTTTGACAGTTCAATTTACGCCTACGTAAATTATTTTCAGAATCAGTTTTCAAAGTCAGTTTTGCAAATAGATTTATAAAACTCAAATGCATTCACAAAATTCATTTAACGTTTCCTCTCTCCGCATGTATTGATTAAAGGTACCTCCTATTGTGAATTCATGGATTGAGAACACATAACGGTGCGGTGACAATAAAAGCAATTCTTCTTCCGAACTCAGAACACATAAGGGTAACGCCGATATGCAAGATAGTTGTTATACCAATTTTAAACAATCACTTTAACGATGAAACACATTAACAAATGAAGTTCATGAAGAAAATGGAAATCTGTAAAACAATGTAGATTAGAATAATTATAATATACTCATTTCAAATCGAATAAGTAGTAGGGTAAGTCATCATTATGAGACAGTTTTGAATCAATCTCCCCCTTTGTGATTTCTCTTCTTTGAGAGGCGACCATATCAGAAATTTTTTTAATTATAAAATGACAAGTCTGACTGAGTTCTTAAAATTATATGGGAAGCAAAGAACTACAAATTTCGATTTAAATAGAATTTCAGAAGATTGTATTCAAAATATCTATTCAATATATTTCTTTAAAGATGGATGAAACAAAAGTGAAAGAAACCTCAACAGGGACGAAAATGGAAGAAACCTCAAGAATATATCCTTCGTTATCACAATTAAAAATAACACTGAAAAAAAATAAAGAAAAGCACAAAGATAGAGTTAGGTATATGAAAGATAAGGAATCTCAATTATTATTAAGATTAGAACATTATAAAAAATTAAGAAAGAGATGGTCTAAAGTTAAGAATGTAACACAAGAAATTGGCATATTCTTAACAATAAGTTTAGGTGCTTTAACAATTGTTATATGTTCAGGTGTTTTAGTAATTCCAGTAGTTGCTACAGATTTAACAGGTACGGGTGTTTTTGCAACTTCACTTGTTACAATGTTAGATAAATCTTTAATAACTAAGAAACGAAAATCATTGAAGACTAAGCATTTACATATTAAAGAAGTCTATGATAAAGTACATTACTACTTTCAAAGAGTATGTGATGATAATGTTATTACGTTAGATGAGATTGAAAAATTTGATCAAATAGCTAATGAAGTAAATCAAATATCATTTTAATTACAGTCAGAAAAAGTTGATGACAAGAATAAACAGGATGGCAAAACTTCTAATGAAGAAAATGATAAAATTTTCTTAGAAGAGCTAAAAACTTTAAGCGAAAATTTAAGCAAAACTTTATCAAACAAAACTTAAAACGAAAAGATGTCAGACGGCACAGCAATAAAAAATAATTTGTTCAGTAAAATGTTTTTGTTGGATTCCAATGTTACCACAAAATTTAAATATTATATCTTAAAAATGGATAAAATTATAGCTGATAATTTTAAAAGAATTGAACAATTAGAAGAGTTAATAAAACAAAGAAATATTATGAAAGAAAATCATCTTCAACATAGAATGATAAAAGCTGGTATTCAATCTGATATGTTTGAAAAAATGCAGCAAACCGAGCAGGTAAAAACTGATTTTGAAAGAACTATGAAACCATTTAAAACTCTTGAAAAAGAACTTACAAATAATGATGAACAAATTAATGTAACAGATCCAGAACACAAAACTATATTAGATGACTATGGATTACTAGAATCAAACATAATAAGAAATTACCAAAATCTATGCAATTTGAACATTCTATTTCATTTATAGATGGAAAAACAATACCTAGATTTTATCTTGGACAAAAATAAATATTTCCACAACCTATTTGATGTTTAATTTTTTCACCAGATAAATCTCCTTTTAGTTTAGATAGAAATTTTGTTGATCTTTTAAGAGGAGCAGATTTAAATAATTATGCTGTAGAAGATCTCATAAAATATAAAGCTATGTTAGATATAGTTGGTGCAGTAAAATCTCTTAGACGTTATAAACAATTAGAAAATTTATTATCAACGGGAGTTAAAGTAGGAAGAGGTCTTAAAACAGGAACAACTGTATTTTTACCAGATGATCCACAAGAATTACTAAATAGATTAAATATTTTAATATCTGCAATAAATGAAGGACATAATTCTAGTTTCAATGAAATTCATGCTATATTGAAAAGACTGTTAGAAATGAAGATTCTAAATGAAGAGGATTATAAAAGTATAGCTGAAATATGTTGTTTTTTTTAATTTTTTTGTAAAAAAATATATATTCAAAATTTTAACTAAAAAATGTGTTCAGGAGATTTAGACAGAACTAATAATCATTTAGAAAATCAAACAGAGATTTTGGGTTCATCAAAATTCAGTACGACGTTAAAAACTATAATAACTACTTCATCACACACTTGTAATTTAAAACCCATTCTACATTTGGAACAAAATAAAAATTATCAAATTGCATTAGCAAGTTTCTCCACATTTAACACTATTCAAAATGTTATAAAAGATGTGAATGATCAATTTAGATATTCTACTGATAAAGGTAAAACATGGAAAATACTAACTTTTCTTCCTGGTTCTTACGAAGTTGAATCAATATCAAATGAAATTAAGAGACATTTAGGTATACCATTTAAAGATAAGAAACAATTACATTTTGCAGTTGAACCGGCAGTTAATAAATTTTCTCTTACTTTAGACGAAAATCATCAAGTTGATTTTAATCATGATAGATCATTGTCAAAACTATTAAGATTTAATAAACAAAACTATAGTCTAGGTTATCATTTAGGTGAGAAGATTCCAAAAATAACTGAAATAAATTCAATTGTTGTACATTGTGACATTATTGAAGGAGGATATATAAATGGTAAATTGTCAAATTTAATATTCAGTTTTCCAGCTTTTACTGTACCCATTGGTTATAGATTAAATGTATTTCCACAAACATTAATATATTTCCCTATTACAAGAAAAACTATTAACAACATTAACATTAGAACCACTGATGAGAAAGGACAAGAAATAAATGTTGGAGGTGAAGAGGTTATGATAGATCTTTTGGTTAGAGAAGTTTAATTTTCTTCTTCTTAAAAATAAAATTTTTTTATTAAAAAATGAGTGAAATTCCCCCATTAAATAAAAAAAACTCAAATTTAATCATCATCCAAATTTATCTAATAAAGTTTTGTCAGTTATTTGTGGAAGATCAAGTTGTGGTAAAACGTATCTATTATTTAAAATTCTCACGATACCCAACTTTTTGGATTATGACAATCTTATAATTTATACAACAACAGCAGAACAACCCGTCTATCAATTTTTAAAATATGGATTTGAAAATAATCTTAAAAAAACAGAAATTGCTTCATTATTCAAAGAATATGAAAAATCTGAAGATGAAGAAGAAATAAGTTCGTGGTGTGAAGAAGCAGCAAAAAATAATCAGTTAGTAGAATCCAATAAAAATAAGCATATAAAAATACAATTAATAGATGATAGTGGTAATATGCAAGATCCTAGTAAACCAGATAAAACAATGAAACATTGTGTAATTTTTGATGATTGTGTTAATGATAGAAATCAGTCAGTTCAGAGAAATTATTTCACAAGAGGTAGACATAACAAATGTAGTGTTTTTTATTTAACACAAAGTATGTATTCATTAGATGGAAGTGTTATTAGAAAGAATGCAAATATATTTATACTATTTGAAATAAATGCAAGAAACTTAAGTGATTTGTTAAGGGATTTATGCGTAAGAAATAAAGATGAATTTAAACAATCGGGTAACAATGCTTGGTCAAAAGATTATGGCTTCATCACAATTAATATTGATAAAAAAATTCATGATAGAGTTATCGAACAATTGTTCTCTGACTAGGCTTCGCCCCGTCTGAAAGTCGATAGAAAATATTTTCGCGTAGTGTTCGAATAATTTTTTCTTATAAATTTTTTTTAATAAAAATAAAAAATATATGTTGAATGCTTACAAGATAGAACATGTACCAGTTTTAAAAGATTATCGCCATCCTACAAACCCTGTCAATTCGAAGAAAGAAGTTAGATTTTATTATCATCATAAATACGTAGCGTTCGTTACAGATTATAAAACAGAACATGGTATCAAACCGTGTGCTAAATCAAACACCTTTCCCCTGTGTCTACGAAGTTTCCGAGTATTTTTTTCATACAATAATTTATGGTGGTTGGTTAAGAAAGAAAATTTATCAAAGCATGAATTAGAAACATTGCATCAACTAAATATTCCTGTGTATATGTAAAAATACATTTTTTCTTTTAAAAAATATGAATCGTGAAATGTCTCTCGGACTAACGTCTAGGATTGATGAATTAAACAAGAAACAAATTTCAGAGTTTGATGCACAAATTAAACGTAGTAAGCGTAGTAAACGTATTAACAAAGAGTAGAAACGTGGAACAGAAGAAATATTAGAAACTCCTATTACTGATATTTTCTTTGATGATAGAATTAAGGATGAACTTGGTGATGATTTATGTAATTTATTTAATCCAAATGAAATTAAATATGAAAATGTATCTTTTTAAATGTAGTAAATGATATGCAGAAACTTTTAGCAAATGGTAAAATTATTAATTTACTTGGAAAAGTTATTAAAGATCAGGAAAATATAATTCAAAATTTTTACGCAACTTTCTATAATAAACAATCATTTGAAATATGGTTTTCTAATCTGGAAGAGAAATCAGATAGTCAGGAATGGATTTTTACAGGTGATATTAAACATGAAGATTTTTGAACGAAGTTAGTACAAAGATCACATAGAGGTGCAGGTATTAATATGAAATATAGAATCAAAGAATATTTCGGTGAATATTGTTATATTCCTTCTGAAGATTTTTGTTTTATTAAATGTTATAATGTTTTACGACGTTTTAACGAAGAACAAGGATAAATGATGAAGGAAATGTTTAATAATTTTTTATATATAGAGAAAGCCACATCTAGAGCAGGAGTAATTTCAAATTGCAAATTTTCTCAGTTCAATAAATATTTTGGAGAATGTGTTCAATATTATAGTCCTGCCAATTGTCATCTAAATCCTAGAGGAATTGAAACGTTTCATAATTATGTTTATTACAATTATTTTCACGAAGGTTCAGCAATTGGACACTATTGTTTAATTAAAAAATCTCATAAATTAAAAGCTATTAGAGAAATTGAAAATAATTTCAAACCAATATATAAAACAGTTACTGATGAAAATCTAACAACGCGTCCATATAAAATCATAACAAAGAAAAAAATTGACTATAGTTCAACATATATTTGGGATCTCGAAACTTTTCTTGATCCTAACTGTTCAACAGCTCATCCTATTCCTTGTGCTGTAAGAGCTATTAATTTTAATAAATTTATTTGTTGCTTACCGAAACAAAGATTGAAAGAATTAGAAACACGTTTGTTAAGTGATATGATTAAAATTAAACGATCAAAAGATGAAGGTGAAATTAGAAAACTTAAACAAATTAATGAGTATAATAATTTAACTGAATTAGAATTTAACAAACTTCAAAATTGTGTGAAAATATTTACGAGAACTGAGGATGATGAATGTCCAATCGGGGGAAACCCAGAGGACGCATGTCCGATACACCAATTTTTTAAAACTCTTGGAAAACTTAATCATCCGAAAGTAACTTAAATAGCGCACAATTCATCAGGATTCGATGCATATTTTCCGACAAAATCTAATTTTAAATTAACTAAACCACCACTTAAAACATCAAGAGGAATACTCACTGCTTCTTTACAAAATCCTTATACAACTGAATTGTGTTAGTAGATTTATTCAAAAATCTTTTAGATTTAAAAACAATAATAATAATATGAAAAAAGATTCACCTCCAGGTAAATTAGCACTTCAAACTATTATAATGAAATGTAGTTATCAACATGTAAAAACAAGTCTTTCTAAATGGTGTGAGAATTTTAAAATTCCTACCAATGTGTGTAAATTAGATTATGAAATTGGAGACATAACACATGAAAATTATAAAGAAAAAGAAAATGAATGGAGACCATACTTAGTTAACGATATTCTTTCTTTAGCTTTTTGTATCTACAAATATAATAATGTTATGCGAGATTTGGTTGGTGAAGATATAACTACTAATTTAACATCCTCCGCTTTAACATTTAACGGTTGGATGAAAAGCGTACAAAATGACAATATAAATATTCATTCATTCTCATATAGATTTATGGGCTAGAAATTATATTAGAAAATCTGTTAAAGGTGGAAGAGTTTCAGCAAATATAAGAATATACATATCGCCAGTTTGTGATATCTTGATACCAATATTACAGAGCTATTTAACTGGTAATAATTTAATAGAGTTAATGAAAGAGTATAATCAGTTGGAAGACAAGATTGCTCTTTGTAAAGAAGTTAAACATAAACTACTCGGACAACAAAATGAATTTCTAATGGCTTTTGATGCAACATCTTTATATCCATCAGCTATGTATGATGAAAATTCAGAATACCCTAAATCTGAATCAGTTAGAAAATTTCGTCAAGAAGAAGAACGAGAAATAGTATATAAATTAATTACTCAAACATTTAGACCTAAAACTGGAATATTTACAGTTGTGTTTCAATATCCCAATGATATGTTTTTTCAACCAGTTCCTATAAAAGAATTAAAAATCAAAATAATAATTCTCATGTAAAAGTAATCAGGTTTAGAAATGGTATGTGTTATGATGTGTTAACTTCTGTTGACATACAAGAAATTGTTAGATGTGATGGAAAAATCTTACATATTACTGATGGTATAATTTATGAAAAAAATTATCAAGTTTTACCATTTCGAAAATATATTGAAAAACTTTTTAATTTGAGAAAAAATATAAAACAGAAGAAAACACTGTAGGCGATGAGTTAATTAAATTATTGATGAATTCGCTATAACGCAAAACTGTACAAAAAGATATAACCATTAAATATCATTTATGGAATGAGAGTACATTGAGAAAAAATTTCACTCAAGAAGTAAAAGATTATGAAAATTTAAATGATGAACAATATTTAACGAAAGTAGAAATGGAAGATGATAAATTTCTTGAAGCTAATATTGTAAGAGATGGGAAGACGTCATTCATGCCATCACACTTAGGTTCTTTTATTCTTTCTCACTCTAGAAGAATCATGAATAACTTTATTTTAGAAACTAATGGTTTCAACGAAAAATACATTCATTATACAGATTCGGTAACAACTGACACGCCTGCAATATTGAGAAAGAATAATTTATTATTTATTTCTAGAATAGATAGTATTGTAAGCAACTATAAAATTAATCCGTTTGAAATTAATGGTGATATGAAAGAAATTTCAGTAGTTGATAATTAAGAAATTTATGCTCATAATGGATGGAGTAAAGTAAAAAAAATTATTAGACATCTTACAAATAAAAGTATTTATCGAATAAGAACAAAAATGGGAATAGTAGATGTTACTGAAGATCATTCATTGCTAGATGAAACAGGTAATGAAATAAAGCCACAAGAATTAAATATAGGAACAAATTTACTACATAATAAATTATTTTTACACGACAATGCAATCATATTGAAACAAATTATAAGTGATATTTATTTAAATGATCCACCTAATTTAAGATGTAAGCAAGCATTTATAGAAGGGTTCTTTTTGGGAGATGGTTCTGCTGGAATCTATAATTATGAATCAGGAGTCAGATATTGTTGTACTTTAAATAACCAAGACCTTGACCTCTTAATTAAATTAAAAACATATATTAATGAAGTTTATAACAATGATTGTAAAATATATGATACAATGAGATCATCTAGACTAGAGTATACAAACTTAATTTTCAAAATCCAAAACAATATGCTATATACTTTAGTGAAAATTATTTTAGTCTGTTGAGGGAAAAACGTGTTCCTTGGTAAGTTCTAAATGCTGAATATAATATAATATTAGATATTGGTTCTTTGTTGGATTTTATGCAGCAGATGGGAGCAAGAAATCTCTTTTTACAAGTAAATATGCAACTATTTGATTTACACAGAAAAATAAAGAAGCCTTTAGTGGTTTATACAATTTGGCATCATCTCTAGGTATTAATTTGCTAGTAAGCGAAAGAAAAGATAAATCATTATGCTTTAGTGCCTGTCAAATTAAAAATAATATTACCAAAGATGTCACCACTGTAAGATATTTAGATAATAAAAAACAATATGTTTATGATATTGAAACAGAAGATGGCGCATTTAATAGTGGTTTTCCATTAATTGTAAAAAACACTGATTCATTATACATTTCTTATGAACTCTTCAATAAATTAGATGCTGCTGGATATGTTGAGGGAGAATTGTGTCAAGGAAAAAATGATTATGAAAATGGTGGAATTATTTTTGCAATGTTTATTGCACCTAAAGTAAAATACTGTATTACTGTAGATGAACAAGGAAGACTTAGTGAAAAGAAAACATTTAAAGGATATTTACAAAATAAAGTAAAAGTAGAAGATTTTCTAAAATTATATGCGGTTAAAACATTATCGACATTACAGTTAATAAACCATGGAAAAGATCTTTAGAAACTGGAATTAGTATTCCTGATAAAAATAATAATACTGAAGAAAAAAATTTTCTGGTCAAATAAATATTCTTAAACGTCAAGCACCTGATGAAAATGAAATTATGTTACCTTATAACGGAGAAGATATTCAAGCTGAAATATTTCAAACAATCGTCAGTGAGAATAATTTAAGTGATGATGATGACACGTGAGAATAATAATTTTTTTATTACATCTAAAAACTTATTACATCTAAAAATTTTATTACATCTAAATATTTATTACATCTAAAAATTTATTCTTATTTTTATTTCCATGACATATCTTTTATTGTTAAAAAAGGATGTTACCAAATGTTAGTGGAGGTGCATATATCCCGAATAATCGTGAATCAGAAATAGAAATAGAAAATTATATCATGAAAACTGGAGACGTTTTATCTGGTCCATTGCATCTTCCTATTCTTCCGCAACAAAATACAGAGTTAACAAATAAACATTATGTTGATACACAAATCAATGACTTAAAAGAAAAATATATAAATGATGTTTTGGTTCCACTGATGAATGAATTAAAGTTGCTCAAACTTAATGACAAATCATTAAACGAATAATTATTAAAACTTGACAAAAAGGATGGAGAGATAGAAGCAGATATAGCAAAACTTTTTTAAGAAAAATCTGAACAATGAAAAATTTTAATATTGCTTTCTATAAAGTTAAAATCTGCAGTCATTAAAAATAAACATCAGATAAAATTATTGAAAGAACAATTAGAAGATGAAATAGAAAAACTTGCTAAAATTTTTTTTAAATATTTGAATAAGTTATAAGCTACATTCCAAAAAAATGTTGATGAATTGAGTTCTAAAATTACTCAACAAATGAAAAAGATGAATAGAATAATAGATGAAGTAAACTCACTTGATCAAAAAGTTGATAAACTGAAAACGGTTAAAATCAATTTAGAAAATGAATTAAAGAAAAATTTACAATAAAACTCTAAAGGAAATAAAGAACAGTTAGATGCTGTTAAAAATCAGCTAAATGTTCTTATAGTTCAATTGAGTGTTCTTAAAACGGCGTTGAAGATGTGAAGATGAATCAGCAGAAAATGCAAGTTAATAGAAAAGAAATTAAAGTACATCACACGCTGCTTGACGCAATAGATAAAGTTCAACAGTCAATTAATAAAGTTATCACGAAGTTGTTGTCCATTCACACACGTAAATCTTGATGACGCACGTAAATCTTAACGTAAATATTTTTCCCAAAAGACAAATTTAATCCTAAAAAATGCCTATAATTTATAAACACAATCTTAAACATTTTGCTTCAAATCAAAAAGTAGCACATGAACCATCTATGAAATCTGTTTATCATTATAACAATGTAGAAACTATTCAAGAAGAAGGAGCCGGTGTAAACAGCGGAGCTGGAATATTTTCTGGCATAGGAAGTATCGTTAACTTAATTAAAAATAATAAAGATTTCATTACATCTGCTGCAAAAGGAGCAGCTGCTATAGGTAGTACAGCTATTGCAATATCAAATGCTGTTAAGTCTCAAAACGAGTTAAAACAACTAGAAGCTATTCGTAAACTTAAGAATGATTCTGAAGAACTAAAAAAATTAAAAAATCTTTCAGAGGAAACAAAAAACAAAATTGCTAACATAGCAGCAGGGTCTGATAGTAAACATGAGAAGAAATCAGGCGTAGCCATAGAACCTACGGTTCGTTCAATTGAAGAAATAAGAGGTAATGGTTTAGCAAAATTCTAAAATTATATTTTAGTAAAAATCTTTTTGGGTGTGAGAAATTTTTTTTCTGTGTGTGAGAAATTTTTTCTATGTGTGAGAAAAAGCAAAAAAGTCAAATTATTTTTTATAAAAATGTCTTCTCTTATCGAAAGTAAATTTAGATTAGACGATCCTCCGTTCGTCAGTTATAATCAAGAAAAGAATGACTATATAAGAATTGCTATGAATCCCGGATCTTCCATTAGAGTAAATACTGGAGGTGATTTAATCTTTGAAGTTGATAATCAGCAAAGTTATATATATATCTACCTGGTTCCTTTTTACACTGTGAATATTCTTTATATAGTGATGCCAATTCTACAACACCATTACCAGAAACCGATAATATTGCATTAGAGAACAATTTCTTTCCAAGATTATTTACACAAATGCGTTTAGATGTTGCAACTCAAAATATAGAAACAATAAGTGATTCTCCAGGTGTAATTGATACAATGCTTAGATTTGTAACAATTGGTGAAAATAATAGAAAGTATGAAATCGAAGGTTGGTTTCCTGATACTAATGATGGTATAATTGTTGATGATTTAACTCACGCTGGAACGGATGCAGCAGGAATTGCGAAAGATGTAGAAAATATTGCTAATCATTTAAATAAAACAAACAATAGTGCATATAAAGAAAGACGTGAATTTAACAAAAAAAGTAAACAGACAGTAAATTGATCATTGTCGCCATTATTCGGATATTTAGATTATGACAAAATATCATGTCAATTAAAATTTAAATTAATAATTCATCGCACAGCAAATAATGAATTAATCTTTTTTGGTAAGACTGGAAAAAAAGCATATTTAAAAATTGATAGACTTGAATGGTGGATTAAGCATATTACTCCTAGTTTAGAGATTGAAACAGCTATTGCAAAAAGATTAAATACTAACAAACCAATTCCAGTAAATTTTCTAACGCGTACTGCTGGTTCAGTAACTTTTTCCGAACAAAGATTTAACTGGCATTTTACTAGAACTTCGAATACTCCAAGATATTTTTTACTAACATTTCAAAGAAATAATGCTCCAAGTTTTGATAAGAACAATAGCCTTTTCCATATTAATTCAATTCGAAGTTTACAAGTTTCATTAAATCAAACCCGATATCCAATTGATCCATTAAGATTCGATGATATCAATGATCAATTTATGGAAGGATGCGATGCTTATCGAAATCTTTGTATAGAATATGGAGTTGAACCACAATTAACTCCTGGAGACTAGAGACATTTATATCTTGTTTTCTGTTTCGATTTAAGTGCACAATCTGAAGATATTTTCAAGACTGGTTGTGATGTAACAGTTAATATTGAAAAGAAAGATTCCACAACTTCATTGATGGCTTATGGTTTATTGCTAGAAGTAAAAAGATTGTAAAATATTCTATTGAAATTCTTGATGGAAAGATGGCTAGGATTGGTTAAAACCCAAGACTTCGTCGATAGTAATTAAAATTTTTGATAACTTAAAATTTGTTCTTAAGTGGAATTTTTTCATAACTAGAATAGATTAAAATTTCTTAACTTATAATTTTTTCTCAATTAAAATAGATTAAAAAAATTTCCAACTCAAAATTTTTTATCAAAAATGTCGCAAGCGAAAAGTAATAATAATAAAACTGGTGAATTGAAATTACGCAACATTGTTGACAAAAATACACCTAAAACTATCACGATTAGCAAAAAGAAATATTACATAAGTAAACCAATGATAGAGAATATCAAATTCAAAGAAGAAAAGAATGGTGGAATTCTCCCATTAATTCCTCTAACAATAGGAGGTATAGCAGCAGCAGGAAGTGTTGCAGGTGGGACAGCTGGTATTGTCCAAGCAGTAAATAAAAATAAATCAGAGAAGGCAGCATTAGAAGAACAAAAACGTCATAATAGAGAGTTAGAGAAAGTTGCTAGGGGTGAAGGAATAGTAGATAATTTTATTAGTAAATTAAATTTAGTTGATGAAGGGAAACGAGTTCTCAAAAACATTCTACATAATGTTGATGATTTATTTGAAATAAAAGAAACTAAAAATGGTTCTGGAATATATCTAAGTCCTAGTATGATTCGGTAATAACGTCAGGACCTTTGGTCCGATCGGCTAAAGCCTCTGAACAAGGTTCTATAGGTTAGTATTCTGAGGACCTTTGGTCCGATTAGGTAAAACATTTATTTTATTTTATCTTTAAAAATGAATTTGAATAATTTAAGAATTTCAAATCTATATCTAATGGATTATCTCTTAAAAGTACATAAAACCTCAAATTGTCAGCATAGCGGAGGTGATTCAACTTTGTTGCATTCCGGAGGTGACATACAAAAAACATTTGAAAACTTTCCTGGATTTATTTGGAGTAATTATTCAAAAGAAAAACATCTTCCTGGTCATTCATATACCGGTCCAGGAACTCGATTAGATATAAGACTAATTGAGAACAATAATCCAAAACCAGGTGAAGAACCAATAAACAGAGTTGATGCAGCAGCTTATAGACACGATTTAGCTTATCGAAATCATGACCTAAGTTCTCCTTATGCAGCTGATAAGAAAATGATTCAAGAATTAGATAGTATTCAAAATCCTACATTTAGAGAAAAAATTGAAAGAATGTTTGTTAAGAATGCTTTACAAGCTAAAATATTGTTCGGACAGGGTTTAGACAAAACTCATAACTCTGAAACCTACGCCTCCGAAATGTCGAATGACCTAGATCGGCATAGCGGAACTTATGCCTCCGAAATTCACAAGGAATATAGAAAGCCGAAATATCTATTGAAAGTAAAAGTATTTAATAAAGATGATATTTGGAGTGCTGATATAATCAATATGCCGAATGAAAGAGGGTTAAAGTACGCATTGACCGTTATAGATTTATATACACGATGCGCTTGGGCAAAGCCTTTAAAAAACAAAAGTGGTCTGTCAGATAAATATGCGCTTGAAGAAGTCTTTAAGGAAAGTAATAGAAAGCCAAAAAAATTGTTTGTTGACAAAGGACCTGAGTTTTATAACAGAAATGTTAAGCCATTATTTGATTTAGTTTATTCCACAGAAAATGCTTTCAAAGCTGTAGTAATAGAGAGGTTCAATAGAACTTTAAAAAATAAAATATTCAAGAAATTTACAGAACAAGGTAATCAGAAATGGTTAAAAATATTACCAGGAATTGTGGATCAGTACAATAATAAAGTTCATTCAGGTATTGAAGAATCTCCAAAGAATGCTTCTGACGATCCTGATTTAATACGAAAGAAAATATTCGAGAATAATTATTCGAATGAGAGTAATCCGAATTTACAGAAACGTAAGCCGAAATTTAAGATTGGAGACAAAGTAAGGATATTTAAGTATAAGAATAAATTTGAAAAAGGTTTTGTCGGCTCTTGGACTAAAGAGATATTTGAAGTTTGTAAAATAAATCAAACTTATCCGATTACTTACGAAATCAAAGATTTACATGATCAGGAAATCACTGGCAGATTTTATCATAACGAATTACAAATAAGTGAGCTTTAACCTTTAGGTGGCGCTTTAGCTAGCTTCGTTTGAACTTTAATTACAGTAATTGAAACCAACGTTTCGAGAATTCAATTCCCTTATTCAATTTTCTTATTCAAGTCCTTTATTCAATTCTGACATACGTGATATCAAGAAATGGTACTCTTTTTTGTAATTTAAATAGAACATATGGACATAATTGACCACAATAAGTAGTTCCTGGTTTTTGAATTTGAAAAGTATTGTATGTTCCACTTCCAAGTAATTCTTTGACTTCATTTGTTGGAGGTAATCCATATGAGTCAAAATAATAATTAGAACCGTTTTTATTTCTTTGTCCCGCTGACCAATGTACTCCTTTTTGATCTGACGTGTGGAGATTTGTTACAAAATTTACAGTTGGCTTATTTTTGATCAATTGTAATTCGTCTCTCATTAGGACATGAAAATTCTTTATTCCCAATCGATTAGCGATCTTATTTAAATCAAAATTCGTAGTTGTTTGCTTCCCATATAATTTTAAGAACTCGGTAATGCTAGACATTTTATAATAAAAAAATTTCTTATAGGGACCCCTAGAAGACAGAAGGGGGAGGGATTGAGCTAAAAACTGTGGCATAATGATGACTTACCTAACTACTTATTCGATTTTGAAATGATTTAATTTAATCTAAACTAAAAAGTTACATTGTTTCACAGATTTCCTTTTCTCATGAACTTGTCAAAATGAATTAGAAAAAAACTGAGTTTTAGATAGTTCTTGAATCACTGCTTGCTTACTTGCTTTTCAGATGTAGTTGTCCACAAAATCATTTGTCTTGAATGGCTTGCAATTGTGATGTCTCTTTATCTTGAGTTGATGATGTTCCTGGTTGTAGATTTGAAACAATTTGACCTGTTTTCATTGTCTTATTACAATAATCCGTTTCAAGTCGTTCATCAAGAGAACGTTTCATTCTCGCGGTTTCACGCTTCACAAGAAGAATTGCTTTTATTGTCACCGCACCCTTATGTGTTCTCAATCCATGAATTCACAATAGGAGGTACTTTTAATCAATACATGCGGAGAGAGGAAACGCTAAATTAACTTTGTGAATGCATGTGAGTTTTGTAAATCTATTTGCAAAACTGACTTTAAAAACTGATTCTGAAAATAATTTACGTAGGCGTAAATTAAACTGTCAAAATTTTACCGACGCGTAAATTGAACTGTCAAAATTTTACCAATGCGAAAATTGAACTGTCAAAATTATACCGATGCGTAAATTGAACTGTCAAAATTTTACCGATGCGTAAATTCAAATGACAAGAGATTCCACGATAATTTTAGGGGAAAGCTGTTAGATGTTTTCCGTTGCTAGAACAATAAATCTCTCTCTCTTCAATCATCAGCCAGTGTACGTGTTCATTGAATAATTTTGAGTTTGTGAGTTACAATGATCTTCTAGTTCACACAATTAGTACTTTAAACAATGGTGAGAGTACAATAACTAAGAATGTCTAGGTAATAATTGCGTCTTCTTAATTTATCATAATGCTCTAATCTTAATAATAATTGATATTCCTTATCTTTCATATAGCGTACTCTATCCTTGTGTTTTTCTTTATTCATTTTTTCAATGTTCAATTCAGTTATTTTTAATTGTGATAACGAAGGATATATTCTCGACGTTCCTTCCATTTTCGTCGTCGCCGTCCCCGTTCAGGTTTCTTCCACTTTTGTTTCATCCACTTTTTTAATAAATATTTTGAACACAATCTTCTGGTATATCGAGACTACGTGATATTTTGAGACTACCTAAATTTTCGTCTACGTGAAATTCTTAGACCACGTGATATTTTTCGACTACGTGAAACTTTCGATCACGTGAAATTTTCGACTACCTAAATTTTCGATAGCCTAAATTTGCAAAATTTGGAGACTACCTAACTTTTTGAAAATTTGATTTTTTGAAAATTTGACACAACCTAAATTTTCGGCCACGTGAAATTTGAAGTCTACCTAAATTTTTGAAATTTATACACTACGTAAATTTTTGAAAAAACTCGAAAGGTGTGACATCCGGTGCGAGCGAAGCGATGTGCCGGATGTCATTCCCTATACTACTCAAGCTTGAAATGTATCAACAATAGAATATTAAAACCATGCCCTCTAATTGAAGACGTGCGTTTGCTGGGTGGTGATATCGACAGTTTCTTTTTAAGTATCGCTGCTCAGAAGGAGTCAGATTTCAATGAAGTAGGAAATCTTTAGAAAAATATTTTGATACATCAAATTATCCTACCGATCATCCACTATATTCCACTAAAAAAGCAAAATTAGGATGCTCTAAAGATGAAATGGCAGGAATGGAAATTAAGGAAAAGATTCTTTTTTGTCCAAAAATGTATTTTATGAAACCAAAAGACTCCAGTGACAGTATTAAGCGCGCAAAAGGCATATCTAAATCGATTGTTGCAAAATATGAAACATAGGGTCTATAGGATGGCCTACATAAACAACAACACAACGTTTGTCAATATGACCTTCTTGAAATCAAAGACACATCAAGTAAAAACTCATACATTTAGGAAGGGAGCACTTTCAGCGTGGGAGGATAGGAGGTGTTGGATAGGACATAACACATCTCTTCCAAATGGACATCTTGGCACAAACATATCACCACCCAAAAGAATTAAACTCACACTACCACATTCAGGAGATGTATAAATAGATTCATTCTTAAATCAGTATTCTGATGATGTTTTTTGTTGACATTCACTGTTGCTCTATGCATCGCTTTAGATTGCACTTTCTTGTGAATATATGCCTACAGTCAGTTCATTCCCACTATATCTGTGAAAAGAATTTCCAACTTTGTCAGTGCCTCTTCAAAACACTTTATCATACATATCTTTTTATTTCAATAAAATTTTACAATGACTTTGCTTTGTTTTCCGAGACACTAAAGTTATGAGGAATTTAGTATCTCTGACATGGGTAAACTCATGTCAAACATTTGTAATTTTGAGAGAAATAGACGGGACAGTTTGTTTGATAACAGGATGGTAGAAAATAGGTTTAAACATCTTTTCAACGATTCCATAGGAAGTGTCTTTATCATGAATGAGATTACGTAAAATGTATTCTTTTTTCTCACCAACAGAAATAGGTGAAATCAGATCACTTTGAATGTAGAGATTTTGTTCATGTTTATCAAGTGTCATTGGTATTCCTACACCAATCGTGTATGAAGGAGCAAACTTATCTTGTAGCAATGAAAAGCCAAAGAGTTTTTTCAAATTTTTGCTGAATTGACTTTAAATGTGATCACCCAGCTTCAGAACAGCACTTTGATTTTCAATTGAAAACGGTGTGATGTGCCTTTGCATCATATCTACTTTTCAACACTTGCTTTAACTTATGTTGTATATATGGATTTATGACACGAATTAAGTTTTCAACTGTGTTGTATAGACGCGGCATTGTGTTGATACTAACATTAGTTTCTTGATAAGATTGGTAAATTTTCTTGATGCGATCAACATAGATGTCCACCCACCATTCATCACTAACTGAATCAGCATTAGTGTGATATTCATGAGAAGCATACACCAAACCGTTTCCAATAATAGGCGATACATGTCTTACAAAATGACGCAAGGTTGGAGAGAAATAAACTGTATGTTTGTCAATATAATTCTGAATAACCAACTTATCCTTCCGAGCCATGACTTTCTCTCCATACTTCTTACACACAGTCTCATTCCATCGTTTTACTAACTCAATAAGTGTCAAAGGCTTGACACCACGCTTTTTCAAAATGATGCGTTCTTCACATTCTACAAGGTCTTCATCAGATATTTTGAATTTGTAATGAAATTTGTTTATTCGGTTTGAAAAGATTTTTGCAACATTTGCAATAGCCATTGATGTCAGATGCAGACTGTGTCCAAAACCGAGATGCGGATAGAATTCATTATCCAACCTAAATGTAAGACCTTTAGTAAAAGAGTGAAAACAATAGAAGTGTCTCCCTTGCCATTGATAGATAGTAAACTCATAAACTTTATGATCCTTCCTTTTCATAGTAGAAGCATTGCCACTATTGAATGCTCTAGTGATTTTACCTTCATCTGATGATTCACAATAGTCTGATTCTAACTGATTCCATTCATAATCCCACTTTCCATCTGATGTTGAATTGTATGAAAACTTGAATGCATTATTCATCGCTATTCCATCATGTGTGCGAGGAGTCAATACCATTTCTTCCAATTCATTCACATTCTGAATATTACTATCATAACAAATGCTGGAAACACCTACTTCCCATTCACCTTCTAGAAGTAATGGACGATTTAATTCTACTCGACAGTCTGATGGTTTATTATTGAGAAACTTATTCATAGAAGCATTGCTGGGTAAGTAAACTAGAAACGAATCCTTATTTTCACTTTCCATATCATTCACATTGGAAACATATATTTTCACACTTTTGCATTAATTCTTCATTCGAAAATGGAGTTTGATACTTGTCACAGCATCTTTATGAAAAGGAATCAACGCACCAGCATCGTCATAAATTGCAATAGCAATTTGTGGTATATAGTTTGATTTCAAGTCTGTACAACGCACTTTCTGAAAAGTATGCTCAGATAGAAAAATATTGCGTTTCGGTTGGTAGGGTATCATTGCTAGAAGTGGAGCTTCAACATCTCCCACACGTACATCTTCACCAATATTGGAATATATCTGAAAACAGTTAATACGACGCGATAACGATATGCTCTCGCTAGCTTTTGTTACAGTGCCACTTTCAAACGTATTTTGATCAAATCCCAAAATGTCCATTAGGGTATTGTCCATAATCAGCTCAATATTTTTTCCACTTACACTAAGAGACAGAACACCTTCTTTTTCAGAAAAAGAAGTATGCTGCTCATCAATCACTTCATTCAAATAGTTTGTAGCCAATTTCACTGAAGTGACAGTGCGAGATGTCAGCACTCTAGTTTTATGTAAGATACCACCTAAAGGATCTATACACTTTCTGTATAAAGATACGGACCATTCTGTATCAAATTGATTTGAACTGTTATGTTCCAGATAGCGCATATTGAATTTTCCATGAAGAGCTGCAGAACGATGTCACAAGAAGTGATGAAAATCTTTTGAACAAACCAACACTAGATCATCATCATTTAGTCTATTGATTACGATATTATTAGACCCTTTGTTGTAAGTTAATGTTGCCACTTGTTCACCATCTACTCGAAGGAGATAATTAAATTTCTTCAACAATGCTTCAGGAGTCATGTTCGTCTTTCTTGCCTTAATCACAATCTTCTTCACCAACGTTTTTTCATTTTTCGGAATAAGATCCACGTAACAGTCTTTCTCTTTATAAATGAAATTTTTGCAACTTCTTGGATGGTAATTAGCTTTATAATTGTCACAGCTTCCAAGGCGCTAGCAAAGCAACCTAAATAATTTCTTAAACTCGGACTCAAAAGCAACAATCCAATCTTTATCAACTGCATGATACATATGATCATATGCATCATTGTGGGGAGCAAACCCGACGATGTGTCTGCATGCTTTATTCAGGAAATCAACTACGAATTTTTGACAGGTTGAGAAATCTTTCTTCGGCCATTTCGGAATGTAGACTCGACATCCCTCTTCACACTGATAGGCATCTGTACGTCTCACATTAATAGTCATCACTTCATGATCAAAAGTATAGACATAGTAACTGTGAACAACTTGGGTGACGCCTACTTCCCACTTTCCATTCAGCTGCCGTATATTATCAATGGGAGTAGAAAAGATGGCAGCTCGATTACCAACAAATCTATTTGTTGCCACATTGCTAAGCAAAACATGATAGAATGACATTTTCATTTCGGTAATCTACACATTACCAATTTGCACAACATCATGAAGACTTGGATTTTGGACTCTCTACAACATATTAAAGTTGATCGTGATGGAAACGTTCATTTCAAGAATTCTTGTGGAAATACATCGAAAGGAATTACATTAACATGGCGACAACTTCTCAATCTTAATGATATCATGAGGGATTTGGAAGATTTCAAAACGTTGAAATTCATCTCCTTGGGTAGTCAAGTTTAGCTTCAACATCACAGAAATGAAACTCAAATCGATCATTCTCATCTCTCCATCTATTTCTCATTTCGCAAATGTAATTGGGAAAAATAAAAAAGATGTGTACATCGCTCCATTATGTCATTCATTCGACGAGAGTTCATCGCATTGCCACCTAAATCTCAATCAGACACCATCTTCAACACAATGTCACACTCCATCATGAAGACTTGGAAATTGGATTTCCTACAGTATGTTGAGATTGACCATGAACGAAACGTATGTTTTAAAGATTGTACTGGAAATGTAAGAAGAGTATTTGATTTATCATATCGACATTTTCAGTCTCTAAATCATATTATGAAGGACTTGAAATGCCTCTATATTAAAAAACATTCACGCATAGGAAATCGCATATGGTTGCGACTCAACAAACAGCGAATCCAAATCTATCATTCACAACTTTCCACCTACCTCACATTTCATCAAGGCAGTTGGGAAAAGTGTAAAAGGAAGATACATCGCTCTATTTACTCATTTCTTCATCATGAAACGTCATTGCTACACCATCGTCAAACATTCTCCGACGCATCAGACTCTACACGAAAATCGATGTCGCAACACTACATCAACAAATTCCAAATAGCAAGTACAATCCGGGTCGACCGCAAATGTTAGTGGTGAAGATGAGCAATTTACGGAATCTTCAACTCTTCCCAAATGGAACTGTTCAGATTCTCGGCGCCCTTTCTCATTCATCAGCGCGGTTACTGAGCTTAGAGCTGCAGAAACTACTACGACGGATATGGAAGAGGGAGAAGTGTGCGATGTCGAATCTGACTGTGGACAATATGGTGATCTCTACTCAATTGAGTGAAGATGTATCGCTTTGAAGGATTCATACCAGCAGTTTCAATTTGTGTTATGAATCAGAACTTTTCCCTGCGGCTCTCATTAGTTGCTGGTTACCCGCACATGTTGCAATCTTTCATAATAGTAAAGCTATCATTGCTGGACTGAAATGTGAAATGCAAGCAGATACGATCCTAGACTATCTAATCGAGTATGTACATAAACAACGGATTGTAAAATAAAAACAATTTTTATTCCAACATGATGCTTTTTATTTCAAATCATTATAGAACATACAAATCATCTTTTCATTAGAAGATGGATTACATGAAAACTTTTGAAGAACAGATTTGAATTGGTGTACATGTAAACGTCTTAAAATTAAGTACAATACGAAAGCACCACAAGTTGATGAAAGTGGATGTTGCAGTATGCGCTCATTTCGTTGATATTGACGAGAATGCTTTCTCAACCACTGCTGTGTTGGTATATTCGGAGGTTGAGCAAGAGAGTCAAATAGTTCACCACGTCTGTCTCTTCCAAAAAAGATGGTTTTCCAATGCTCACCTTCTAAGTTCTGTGAATGAGTGTTCAGTACGATAAAGATGGGATACTGTTTTACAGAAGTCGGTAAGGTATCTAGCGAATAGACATTATCAAAAGCTTTCAACGTAGCTTCATCTGCATTACGCTGCACTTTAGTCTTAATATCGTCAGCATTCAACCAACTCATTGGTGATTATAGTGAAGAATCACGTCACGATACTTAGTTATTTCAATACTTGAATCAAAGACTGCATAAATTAGTACATTGATCGTCTCCGTTAGCGTTGATTTGAACTCCAGATCCAAGCGAATATTGTGAGGAACGCTAGCTTGACGATAAGGTGCACTGATATCGCTGTCGACAGTCAAATCAAATGTATAAATAGTATATCCATTTTTGAACTCTTTCATTGTGAGTCCGTTGGTATCGTCTGTGTTGCAAAAGCCAAAGACATTCACATAGTCAGCATAGCTACGCAGAAATTGATAAGAAGTAAAATCTGGTTTATAGGGCGGGGCAGGATGACTATCACCATTTACACGCAAAGCAATTTCAGCAAAATTGTTGTGCTTGAAGTTGAAAGGATTCTTCCTGACATTACGATTGAATGCATCATTTTCAACCAATGCTACCATGAGGAGCTTTGGCGCTTCCGATGGAAATAGACAATCTTTCATAAAACTCTTTTGATCTCCAGGAATAGTAAATGTGAGAAGCTTTGTATGTTGAATGGGATAAATGGCATTGTTGCGGTTAAGACCCTCAGCATGTCCTCTAATTACACTTGGATTAGCCACCACTTGACGGATGTATACTGTAATATCTTCAACATGAATTTTAAACTTCACAATTGAAGCAAATGCATTCAACAAAAATTCAGGCTTATTCAATGTAAGTTTGAGTCGCATACTGGTATTATAGAGTAAAAATTTTGATTGTCTGAAGAAGTGTAAATTAAGTGGACCATATAGCTGACATACTTGACTATCTTTAATCAAAGCAGATCGCTTTACAAAACCAGTGTTTGTCTCACTATCAGATCGTGATGCTTGATCTCTATACCATCTCATTGCTCCATATGACTGTTCTGAGCTGCTGGATGAAACTGTGATAGAGCATTCAAATATGCTTTATAGGGATAATCGCTTTGAACACCTTCCACCTGTTGCTCTTCAATTGTTAGAGAAACATCACGAAATAATGTAGCCAGCGGTAAATTGTTCAGACCAACTTTATGTGAATCCTTAATTTTAGTTCCATCCTCCTGTTGAATTCTGAACCTCACATCCACCATCGTATACCTCAAATCAATGTAAGTAAGTAAGTAAGTAAGTAAGTAAGTAAGTAAGCGTATATTTTTGAAGGAATGAAAATCAATTACAAGCAGAAAGAAGTGACCTTGAACCAAATCGTATCAATGTAATCATCGCTAGCGCTAGGAATAGCGAATTCAATAGGACCAGTATTCTCAGCTGTACGAGGATGATAATCTACAATACTTGAACTAAGAATGTCTGTATTGCTTGTTGATCAAACAAACAAAAGCCTGAAGTTTCGCACTCCATAATTAGAAATTGTGACAGCGTCGTCGTTTAGCACTTGATGAAAGATTACAGCGCGCGCGACGTTTGCGTGAATGCCTTTTCTTAGTTTAGTTTGAAGCTCGCTTTTTACCACCTCCGCACTGCTTTCTTTTTCTTCTAACATTTATTCGTTTAAGTGCTTTCCTTTGTTGAGTTGCATTGAAAGTTTGCTGTAATGTTCTTAAACCGCGTTCCTTCCCACGATTTAGTAAACTGCTCTGTACACTTTTACCACTGGTAATATCATTAACAACATCACCAGCAAAGCCAACAGCATTATTGAAAAAAGTTCGTTTCAAAGATCTTCCGACAGTAGACAAGAGAAGTGCTACAACAGATTTCAGCGCACCAAATATGCAACCTCCACGTTGACGGCGGGTGCCGCTATAAATTGCGCCCACGCCACTTAGATTGAAGGGACGTGAATAAAACGATGCAGTCGGATTCATAACTTAGACCTTGACATTACAAGTTATGTCTTTGCATAAATCACTGACGATCGCGTAGATGAAAGATGTCTGCACGACGCATCCAAGAGTTCATACTTGAAGGAATACCGACCTATTTAACAAGACACCATTCTTCACCTTGTCGTTTTTTACTTCGAATGATTTTCTCTACCAAATATGTTTCACTTTGAGTGACCAACTCAATCTCATCACGATAAAAGCTACCATCAATTTCTTTATTATCGCAATCTTTCAACTTGTAAGTTGTTGGGGAGTCTTTTTTATTGATACTTGAAACTGTGAAAATTTCTTCTGTTCAATTCGGGAGATAACCTTTGGCAAAAACACTCTTAACTGTTGATATGCGAACTTTATCACCTATTTTCACATCACTTTTTGCAGTATTTCGCTTGCGTTGGAATGTTTCACGCACTCTATCTACGTTGTCAGAATTCACATCCGCTGGTCTGAGTCCAATAGAACGATGAATAGAGTGACTGTAGGCATGTAGCATATCTTGTAGAACCTTTGTCCAATTTTGTGTTAAGTTGGCAGTGAAATGTCGCCACAAGCGATTTTTTTATGTGCGATTTATGCGTTCAACTAGTGCGACCTTGTAAGCACTCTTTACACTAAACTGCTCAATATCATATCTCTCAAATAATCTTCTCATATGCTGATTTCCGAACTCTTTTCCTTGATCACTCTGAGTTCTCTTTGGATTGTGACCCTCTCGGAAAATTGACTGGAATGCCTCTGCTGCTTGTTTACCTTCTTTGGTTTTTAAAGGTTGAGCCCACGCATAGCGCGAGAAAATATCAATTGCGGTTAAGATAAAATTGTGTCCCGAGTTATGTTTCGAAATAGCGACAACGTCACACAAATCTGCTTGCCACTGTTCATCAATGTCATGAGCAATATAATGACGGGTCCGGTACTTCTTTTTCGCTTGCTTGTGTAGTGTGTATGCAGCTTGACCCTTTAACCATTGTTTAACTTGTGAGTGTGGAAGACGGCTCGCTTTTGACAATTTCTTTATAGATGCAAATCCTGCAGGATGTCGTACATCATAATATATTAACTTCAAAAGTTCATCCGATGACGACTGACTCTTTCTCCTTCTTTTCATGTTTTTGCTTTCTTGCCTTATGCATTTACAGCAACCGCAGGATTTATGGGATTTGCGTTTACATTGCTAAGGAGTCTCATTGTGAGAGCTGGCACAGCAAGTACAAGTTACAGCTACATTTTGTCCGGCGGCTCGTTACATGGTGAGCAACACATCTGCTTCATATTAATAGTCTGAGAACATGTATTTCTTTGGAGGAGTTCTTCTACGTCGTTCTCTTCCCCTTGTTTGCTTGATGGGTGTGGGAAGGGATTTAGAAGGTGATATCTTAAACCATTTCCTTGGCATTTTCATTTTACTCTTAACCGGTGAAGTAGATGAAGTAGCATCAACTGCTGAAATAGAATCAAGTTCTTTCAATGTTTCATTATTCAAAGCAAATTTTGGAACATTGTGCTTTTTCAATAGTTTGAGAAAGCAAGACCAACCAGGTGGGACATAGCCTTTCCTGCGCTTTCTGCGTGTTGCATGCTGAATCAAGTCTTCACAACGTGAAGCGTTAAAAATTTCATTTTCATCTGGAATGATTTCACGTCTATCATTCACAGTGAGATATGTTTCAATGCTGTTGAAAGGTCATTGCATGTGCGCGAGATGCTAAAGGTGTAGCAGTCGAAACAGAGTCACGCATCTTTATCCATTAACTTTTAATTCTTCGACAGTTTCCGATTATAATAATACAGCACGATGTGGATCTTTGATGTGAACATTTTGCTGATAATCTATTTCTTTCTTATACATTTGATTTGCAAGAGGTTGCTTTACTTGCTGCATGGCAGTCAATTGCACATATTCATCCTGAGGAACAACAACCATGCGAGAACAAGAACTCATAGTTTGTAGATAATCATAGGCCTCTTCAAAATATCACTTCGAAGTCTAAATTCTTCCGGACACTCCTGTGCAAAATAAATATATAAGTAACCGTGTGGTTTTTCAGTTGCTGCTTGAAAAATTTCAATTGAGGCTTTTGAACCTCTTGGCGCAACTTGCCGCGCTAAAATTTCAAATTGACTTCTGTCTCGTAGATACTCAAAAACAGCGCAATACTGTGTATTCAGGTTTTGTGTGCGGGCTTCTTTCCCATCAGGAAACAAATTTTGCGTGATATAGATTATATAGCATCTTTTGTGATGTGCTGCGCGAGTGAACATATCTGCAACATCTTTAGAATTCTTGCTTTCTTTTAATAGATCATCCAATACAACGACATCATCGGACTGAATCTTATCCACTGGAATAATTCCTTCATTTCGAATAAAGTTACGACGTTGCAATTCCTGAAAGAGTGACGGTTGATAAATGCCATAACACCAAATCGCTCGATTGATAGGCTTTTAATAAAATAAACAACTCTTTTCTTTTATCTAGCAAATTCAAAGTGAAAACAGTTTTACCTGCATGGGATGGACCTGATACAGTCAGAACTTTATCACATTGAAGTCTGAAATCCATTTTAATACCTTGGGATTCAATATTTGCACAATTAACGCTTAGGATAAAAGATCCTACCCAATAGGTCACCTACTACAGGAGCTAACAGTGGAAGCAACACTTAGAGGAAACCGCCCTTTTGTGTTAGAGATTGCCTCTTTCTTTGAAGGGCAACTTTGGGATTGGAGATGAATCGCAACTTTGTAGTATGTCGCTTAGGGAACTTTGGTTTTTGTGGTGACAATTTCTTTGTCCTCAAACTTCTTACATGAGAATCAATTTCTCGAATAAATTTGTCATTAGCATGTCGTATAGAATTATATCGCTGATTTCCTTTCATTCGTTGAAGAGCTCGAATGGCCTCAGAAAATTTTGAAGACTTTCGACTTTTGCGTTTTGCCATTTTTCTCTTAACCATTGTTACAACTTGATTTTTCCACATTTGCATAGGTGCTAACTTTAATGACAGAAGTGACACTCAAAATGAGCTATATTACATTGACAAAGTTAAATACAGTATCGTATGAAACAGCGCTGGCAGGAAGTGTGCTCACATCTCTTAAAGATGCGTTTTTCACTTCCATCTTTTCGCTTACATACATTGCACATATTTTCACGCTTGCTAACAACTTCTAAAGCAAGTCTTTTTGAAGACAAGAACTTGCTAGCCTTTTCTAAACAATAGACACATGTGCAGAAGGAATATACTTTGAGAGTAGGCAGACACAACTCGAAAACCAATTGTGCTACGATCAAGTACCATTGCATCTTTAAGTTTCTTTTATACAAAGTTGAATGTGAATATGTGAAATCGCTTCAATCACTAATCTGCTACCATGATGGTTAAATGCATCAAGACGTTGAGCAATTTTTCCCATACGTCTTTCAAAAAATTCTTCGGGATTATCTACAACTTCCATCGAATAAGAACAAAGTGGAAGGGACGACCTTCTACCTCTTCTTTCCTAAAATGGCTGAAATGAATTTTTGCAACTAATCTCGCCATTACAATTCTATTAGAAAACGTATCCGTTAACTTCAAAAATAGAGTGCTAGTATCACCAACAACTGATTTGATGTTGATCTCATCTTTATGGAAATTTATCACATAATCTTGAATAGTTCCCTTTGAGCTGTGTCTATGAAAACTCAATGTTCCACAATCATTTGAGAAAGACATTATCATCCTTCATCTATCCCACCCGTTGCATGAAAATAACAGATCTCTTCATAAAGCATCTATTAGACGACTTTAACAAGCATGCATTACAAATTTTGGATTTGAAACAGATAAAATAGATACAGTTGGTAGCTAACATATAAAGAGCAATGATGACCAAACATTACTTTAGCAGTGTTGAGATATGGAGGAAAAAAGCATTGATTATGAATGTAGCGACTACAACGAACATCTAAAATAGGAGCACTCAATTCCTTAAAACGTTTAGTGACTTCATGATAGTGTTGATTAACTCTATTATCCCAAGGTGGAAGTAGAATATCATTGATGACTAGATTTGGAAATAGTTTCTTCTCCTTAGTAGGATCATTGCAAAAAATACATACAACATTAAAAGCTGCTAACCATCCTCTAAAGTCAATAAGAAGAGCACATTCACTAGAAAAGCCATAGTCTTGCAAGTATTGCTGATTAAGTCCATGGATGTGTTTTCTCGCCCAGCTATCAGCGTTGGGATCACACTAGGCATGTTGATGGTAGACACTAACAATTTGATGCGACCAACTGTCCATAGCAACAGCACTGAGCTCCTATACAGATTCACCCTCACAATCCACAAAAATGATGATAGATGACTAAAAAGGAAATTGCAAATTTTTACTCATCTGATGAACAGTCCTACAACATATTACAAAATGATGAAGTACATCGATGCTGTTCACGGCAAAATGCACAAACAACATGATGCCAGCGAAGAAGCAAATGCATCTGATAAGTCCACGTCTACGACACTCAAAGCACATGAGCGAATTGTCATAAGGTAGAGACAGGTAAGGACCACTGATTCTCCTTCTTTGGCTTGCGTCAAGCGGCAGCATTCTTCTCTGACTTGCGCTTTGTACCGCTCTCGCTGAGGATTTGATCAATAATGTCATGAACGTCTGGTTGCTTTTTTTATATATATAGGATGGATTGAGAGTGCATCGATATAGAGGCTAATCTGTTCTTCTCGTGATAGCCATAATATATTCCGCTGATATCAAAACCAATATTCCAAGTGCCTTCTGCGAGGTTTTCACATCTGATGGGTGTCACTTGACCTCCATCCTTTTTATAGTATGAGCACCAATGCGATAGTGGCAAAGAAAGCTTTTTACCATCCCATATCTTTCTATATGGATTATCATTGTCGTCTCTCGCCTTCCATTCCTTGCTAAGGGGAGTGAGGATGTCCATATTTAATGTTGCAAACTCTTCAATAATATCGAGTTGGCGACGAATGTATGGATTCACAGGAATGACTACTTGGTCCCCATATTGATTGTTCAATATCTTCACTTCAGTGGAAGGAATTATTCCCGTTTGCAATACTATACTATGATCGCAATAACGTATGGCTTGTCTAAATTTGTGCTGTAGTGGGGAAGGATTGTGTACCTTTGTTGTCTCTTCTACTGGCCTCAACATAAGACGATCGGATTGTAGAGATCCCTGTGACGTCTGAACACTATCTTGTCCTGCAAATGTAGTAGATGTAGTAGATGCCTGAAAATAGAAGAGATGCTATTAAGTAGACACTCAAGGAAGGAGAGGAAGGAAGATTCCGACTTACCATTTCAGATGGATATAGGAATGTAGAGGGAGAACGTGCGTCCGACACTTGTGCGACTCAAAGATAGAATGATTGTCACTCTGAAAACCTCATGATTTATATAGAAATGCTGGATTCTCATTTAATGTGCTCCTCATTGGCCAATGACATCACGCTGATTCCAAATTTGGTCTCAGTTTTCTCGTCCGATGCTTCGTTCGCCCGCTGGAGCCCAAAACACAAAACTCAACCTCTGACGGCTCTCTAACATGACCAAAAGTCTCAATGTCACTCTCAAGCCACATCAAAGGAAGGTAGGGCCAAACTGTGCTTTCCAATGAATTTGTGGCTCTCTTAGCTTTCAAACGAGCTATTGCACGACTTTCTACCATTCCTAGAACCAAAGTTGGAAGAACGCTGTCGAGGGGGTCTAAGTTCTTCGTTGTTAGCCCTATGACGCTGGAAACAACTCTCCTAGAGCCAAAATTGGCCCAAAAGCTCAAAACCGCCGTCCATTTTCACGTACGAGGCTTCGTTTAGTCGCTACAGCCATTTTCTCACTCAAAAACACTCAAAAACACACCTAAACCACACCTAGACCTAAGAAACTCAAAATGTCGACGCAGAATTTCATCAGGAAACCAAATCTAAACACAAAACAACCCTACAGACACTCCTGCACACCAAAAGCATAGACTTTTGCCCAAGAACAACTACGATGGTCGACCACGACACACATGGACGGTCGACCCAGAACCACAACAACCCATCTCATGCTCCAGAGGGGGCGCGCTGTGCGCAGTTGGGAGGATTCCTTACTACTTAAACCAATCAATTAAAATCGCACAATACCACAAGAATGGAAATGTACAATACTTGTACCAGTTCCAAAAACTAACCCACCGAGTACGGAGAAAATGCGTTACCTAAGTCTTCTGTCAACACCAGCAAAGATAATGGAGAAACTTTTCCTACGAAAAACGAAATTTATTTTTCTCGACGCATTCGGACAGACTCAGCATGGTTTTAGACCCGGTGCATCAACTACAACGGCGTTGATACGCACAGTTCACACACCATCCAAGTTCTTTGATGAGCGAAAATATTTTGGAAGTGCTATCTTGAGCTACGACCTATGTAATTCATTTGACTGTATTACTCATCGCCTTGTTTTAGAAAGGTTTCATGAGTTAGGCTTCCCCAATTTGATTTCTGATTTGGCTCAGGTCATATTTTTGTCAGGTCAGGTTTCGCTCAGCACGTCTCAAAATAGTGAACTTGAAATCTGAACCCATTCAAATGAGGACTGGTGTGCCCCAGAGCTCCGTCTTGGGACCGATGATATTTTCTGCTTTTGTTGGAACCTTCTGCAGTTCTTCAAAATCCACAGAAGTTGTGAAATATGCAGATGATTTCACACTCATAATTCCCCTAACACCAGAAGAACCAAAAGCGCTTACAGGATTGATCGTTAATGAAACTACTAATTTGAATATATGGTGCGAAAACAGTCAGATGAGACTAAACACCGCAAAACCTAAAGTGTTGTTGATTACTCGGTATCCTGTTTTCTTACAGAGATCGCTTCCAATGCAGCAAGTTCACGAGATGACGCTTCTTGGTGTTACATTGTCAGAGGACCTTAGCTGGAAAGAACATTTCAAACATCTGAAAACGTATCATTAGACACCTCAAGCCTCTTTTATCTCCATGTGATCTCCATGTAGTGTATACCGCATTGATTCGTTCTCTTTTTGAGTATGCAAGTCCTGTATTCGTTGGCATTAACAAAAAACAAAGTCACCTTATTCAGAGAATTGAAAATCGTGTACATAGAATCATGTATTGGACACCTGATGGCAAATGTGTCGACAGAATGTGCAGTTGTTCAGGTGAATCTTTAAAAGAAAGACGTTTTCAAGCAGCATTGACGATTTATGAGACAATGGACTTATGGACAATGAGACTTATGTAAGGAACCTTTGGAGACACAACCAAAACCTTGAATTCCATCGTTCAAGCCAAGTGGGAAGATTGTACATAGTGTTTTAATCCAAAAATCCTCCTTCTTCAGAAGCTCCCTATCCCTAAGGTCAGAATTATCAGAGAAGTTGGAATCTACATGGTCTATAATTTGTAATTGAAAGAAAGACGTTTTCAAGCAGCATTGACGATTTATGAGACAATGGAATCAACACCGACTCACATCCTTCGTGATATTTTGCCAAGAAAACTGTTGTATTGTAATAAGTATGAAATGCCTTACACGCGTACCGAAAAATTTTCGAATACTTTTTTACCTGCAATAGTACGTTTGAAGAATTCTTTGAAAAGTACATGATGACATTGAACGGAATTTGTGAATCTATGTGATGCATTTGTATGATGATTTCTATTTACTTATGAATAAACGCTTACTTGCTTACTTATGTTTTCAATCACTTAATCTGCTTAATTTACTGCGATGTATAAAGAAATCAAATTCAACAAAGTTTTATTTGGTAAACAAATTTAGGTCTTTTTCAAGGTTTCAGGGATTTTCTCACTTTATTTAATTCTTCTATAAAGAAAATTAGTTCAATTTGATAAATTTTGTTTATCCATCTTAGCCCAAATTAGTATGTTTTATTTACACCTGTTCATTTAAATTCTAATTTTCATATTTATTCATTTGGACAGATTTATCTAAAACATGATTTAGGCATGCCAATTAATCATATTTTCATTCACATATTTTTTATTAATTACGCTTCATCGACGTTATTACACATTGTTAATTTCAAATATTTGATATAGCATTATGAAGGGAAATATGAAAAGGAAAGGTCATGTATGGTTGCGTCTGGTTCAGCGATAACATCGCCAAATAATGAATAATTTACTCAACTTTAACATTAAATTCCGCTCCGGACTGGTCCGGTTCTTTCTTTAATTCTTTAATCAATGACATGTCTTTCTTTTGTCATCTATTAGCAAAAACATGGCCAAAATTCGATGATAATGATTGAGAGCAAAATATATGGGTATATAAGTGATCTCTTAATGTGTCTTAATTTCCACACTGTAAATCGCTGGATACGAAAATTACATACAAACACATACCAAGTTTACATACAATTTGAAACCAACATTTGATACGAGATTCTGGTATATATAAAGAAATCTGGTATGTTTTTCATACGAATGGCCATTTACTTTCGTATGTGATTGGTATGTAAACGATACGAACTATGCTAACTGTGATTGGCTGTTTTACGTTGAAATACGAATTCTTGGTATGTTTTATATACGAGACCCGATGCAAATTGGTATGTGTTTCGTATGTCTTTCGTATGAATAGCTTTATGTCATAAGACAAAAAAATGTTATACTACATACTACTTACAAATAACTTTTTTCCAGTAATAGCAGCCGTGAATATTTCTTTGTGAAAGTGTGGTATTTAACTAGATTAGATTTTATGTGGAATTAAAGCCGCATGTCATCTTTGCAACTTGTCTTATAGCATTCACAAGACTCATAATTAGCTCATTTCCTTGAACTAAATTAATAAACATCATTTCAATAATACGATAACTTTTCAGCAACCATGTTGACTTATATATCTCAAACATAACTATTTTTGCGTTCATGAGTTATAATGTGTCTTTATTTTGGATTGATAATATGCTTAGTTCCAAAATTACATAATGCATAATTGTTGATGGTCAAATACTTATTGATTATTTATGAAATGCCTCGGACTTACATGTATTAAAATCGAATTCAGTATTGTTAGTTTGACTATAAAATGTCATTATCTCACTACTTACAAAGCAGTAGTAGCATTAGTGTGATCTTCATTGACAAAAAGCCTTAAATCAACATACTTTGGACATGATTGATGCTTTCTTTTAACATTGTGCTGGTATGGCTTTAGTATGTAAATCATACCACACTTGAAATAAAATGCGAAAAGCATACAAATATATACCAAGATCATACAGAAATATACCAAAAAAATATTTTGGTATGCATCCTTCGTATGTGATTGGTATTGAGCGATTTACAGTGCACAAGCAATTGCAAGCCACTTTTCAAGTTCTCAAGAGTCAAAACATACACATCTACAGGACAATAGAATAAGGAAACGCCGGCAACCAGTCAGCTGTTATGTGCCTTTGAGCTGTTTAATGTAGTCACTAGAACATCATTCATGAGGAGGGCATCACTGAAACATACCGAGCGCACGGGAGTCTAGTCTTCATATGCGTTTTAGAGCATGTTTTTATGTGATTGGTTGATCATGTTGATCACCTGTATCTTTTTGCGATGTAACTTGATAATTTCATAGACATGTACTTGAGAGCGCAGCGGGAGGACTGCATGATCCTCGATTCTGACCCATGCGCATCAAAGCTGCATTTATTCGAGTTGACATTGACACAGGGGATGTCGTAGAAATGCAGTATCAGTTTTGATTAACTTACTATGAAGTCTTCCATCAGAGTGAAAGCGGAGTGTTAGTGTCAGCCATTTATCAGGATAACTTATAGAAGGAAACTGCATGGACATATCAGACGAATTCAGCTCTATTTTAGAATGATTCCACCGAAATACTCCACCAGACAGTGCTTCCAACCCAATTACAAATTTGCATTGGATATTGATGTTTGAAAACCTGTCACAATTTTCCAATTTTGTTGAGTTGCTAAAGATGGGCTCCAAATGCGCTATCATTTCGGAAAGACTATTCCCCTTGTTCAATTCAGCCAAGGAACCGCCAGACTGTGTACAAAATAGAATGGAGTTACCTTGATATTTTCTTGTTTTCCCCAACCTAAATACACGACCAGGGATAGATGGCAAGATTATGTCATAAGTTGAGGGACATTTATTATTTGTAGCAGCAGTCTTTTGATAGTATCGACACTGTCCTGATGTTGTTCGAGATGACAGAGATTGATGAAGAAGCCAGCATTGTCTCGTTTCTCTATTCCATAAAAACCCATGGCAGTTCAGGGAGAAACAATGCTTAGAACAAGATACACTGGACGAGTCTTTAGATGCTTCTTTCGTCTGTAAACATTTCACATTCTTCTGCACAATGGAATATTGATAATTATAAATCACAGACAAAGCAACAACGCAAGAAGTTGAAATTTGTAATATGAAGCCAAGTTTGAAAATATTTGTCAATGTCATTCTTTCTATTAGGGTATTTTTGAAATGGAACAATTATGATGTCTCTTCACAACAACAGAGCATTATAAGTTGTCAAGTTACCACAACGATGACAAGGTTAATCTCTATTTATTGGCATGTACAAATAATAATGAGATATCTCTTCAGCTATCTTGAGGGTTTATCATTGGTTGGTATCTGAAAAATGCGCTTATTGCTTAACTATATGTGGTGTTAAAATTATAATCGCTATCATGGAAGTTATCTCCATCCATTAAATTCAGTGAAGGGACTCCGCATTCTTTTACACAATTACACATAACTTGGCATTGATTGTCAGAAGATTCCAATAGATTTGGGCTTATATAAAGTAACAAAATTCATTTGACCTCATAGACTTAGAAAGTTGACTAGACATTCCATACTTTTTGGAATGATGCTGGTTGATTTGAATTTAAAATAAAAAGAAATCACACATCTAAATTTCAAAAGGCGCCAACTGTTACAATGCCGTCACATGAATCCTAAATACTTGGCAATGATGATGTACTGAATGGCCGAAATGCTGCCTAAAATTTGCAAGAATGCTAAAATAAAATGCTTGAAACACTTTTATCAACACTTGAATCAACTTTTACCCAGATGTAAGAATCTCAAGTTATTTTAGTATTTCAACCTATTCTATGTATAAGCAGCTATTCGGTTTAACTAGGGCAACACACTTAATAGTGACAACACACGCGTATACGCTAAATTCTTTAATGCATTATAAATATCCAGAACTGGAATAATTCAGAGAGGGCCAGAAAAAATCAAAGTCAAATACTCCCTTTTTTCAATTTTTTAGGTCGATATGATGAAGTAAAAAGTTTTACACCTAAATGATCGCAGATTGCACTTGACTGTACGAAGATTGCACGAAACCGTACAAAGTGCGACCCTGGCGTCCGGATGTAGTCCATATCCATGGCTGTAACAGTCTTCCTTTTGACGTGTTCGGTGTAGGTGACAGCGTCGCGGATGACATTTTCGAGGAATACATTGAAGACACCACCAGTTTTCTCGTGGATCAGGACAAAGATACGCTTGACACTACATCCTCGAGCGAGATGACGAACTTGTCAATGCCCTGGATGTTGTCACGCAATGCTTTGCGATAACTCTCGGCGTCACCCTTTCCGAGATCTCTACCTCCAATACCGCGTCAATTCATGTCCTTCCAATATGGTCAGGCTATCCAAACATCGACGGTTGAAGGCGCTGGACGCCGAAGGACTGTCTCTGAATGTGTTTAGCTTTTTTGTTTCATTACATCGGCCTATAAATTGAAAGCGGGGAGTTTTTGCCCTTGATTTTTTCTGGTTTTCTCTGAAAAAGCAATCTCCTGTCAGTTGGTCATCTTTTTCATTTTTAAAGTCCTGTATTCATTTCAAATTTGACACATTTTGACATCTCAAATAAAATGATGATAATAAGAAATCTGCTTAAAATGTGCTAGAGCAGTGCATCCAATGGCAATAACTGATTGATCACAATTGATTAATAGTTATAGTCTGGTGGCCAGAAAGAGTTTCTGCAGGGAACGAGGACGAAAGTGGGACTTTTACAAAATGATGTTCACCCTATGTCTTCTACGAATCTGCACGTCCGCCGAGTCCTAGTGAGTTCCTCCTCTTGTCAGACAAAATCAAAGAAAAGCACATGCAAATCCAATGGGACGCAGATTGCAGTTTTCGGCTAACATGAAATTTTCTATGTTTTCACTTATCAACTGAAAAGTAGTAAGTCAACAGTCATAATGTTTGACATGGAATGTCTTCAGGTCATTTCCTTTCTTCTTCATGCACTCCTGTCTATAAACGTGTGTGAAGTTAGCCGTACCAACATCCGTATCACATCGAAAATCGCGTGTGCCACTCTCGAAAACAACAATAACACACAATTTTGGAGTGTGCCAGCTTGTGCCACCACTCATTTTTCAAAATAATGCAGCAGTTTGCGAGAAATCGTCGATCAAAAGTTCGAGGTGGTACTGATGTGAAGTTAGCCGTACCAAATTACAGAAATAATCTTAAATCGCTTCGTAATGAATTTTCAACCACATGAACGTCTAAAATAACACGTCTAAAGCATGTGCCACCCACTACCTCGCCAAAATTCACAATAGCAACTGAGAAAATGGATGAACAATCTGACCTCAAAGTGGTACGGATGTGAAGCTAGCCGTACCACTTGTGAAAATCGCGTGTGCCACCCGCATCAACCCACCAAATACACTTATTGGGAGTGTGCCAGCTTGTACCACCACTCAGACAGCCCCAACTCTCACTAGAATCCGCAGAAATGCGGATTTCCTTCCGCAGCCACAACCACAGCCCATCCGTACCACTTGAAAATCGCGTGTGCCACTCGCATCAACCCACCGAATACACTTATTGGGAGTGTGCCAGCTTCTGCCACCACTCAGACAGTCCCAACTCTCACTAGAATCCGCAGAAGTAAAATTGCTAAAGTTGAAGATATGAAGCAAAGTGATTGCATCTCTACCCAAATGACATCAGCTTTGATCCTGATAGGCAGTGTGCTGCTACAGACTACGACTGTTGCTATCAGGTAAGCGTGGACGCCTCTCATAAATGTGATGCTTCGTGGGGGTAGTGAATTGAGCTATGTCAGATGCAGTTTGCTGAGAAAAGTGACGTTTGTTAGATCTAGTCAGAAGCATGAGTTCAATTTGATTATCTTTGGGAAGCTTGAGGGTGGTATGCGCTCTTATGTTTAAGTTGAATTAGAATTTTACAGTCATCATGACAATGGTAGTGTTACTGTATAAGCTCTTTCAGTTGATGAGTTGTGTGCCCCTATTCAGTCTAAGATTAAGATATCCGAAGTTCGTAATATGAAACCGTTGTCTAATTTACTGCTTGCGGACACATTCGAATGTGCCGAAAAACCGATCGATATTATCATGGACTGATCAGATGTGCGATGTTTTACTCGATCGCAGAATTAGAATGACAGACGGGTTAGTAGCTGACAATTCTGTATTCAAATTGGTAGTGCATGAAAATCAATTAAGTGCACCAAGATTCTTTGAAAGTTGAGTTGCAGGGGCGTCTACTGCTGATTCGATTGGTCTTCCAACGAGAGGGCCAGGTTTATGGTCCTTGGGGAGCATCAGCTTGCTAGCTATTGGTTCACTGCATGTTAGTGTCAACAGAATTTGTCTGGTAGGACCCACATACTTGTTAGCTATCTTCGTGGGCTGACCGTTGAACTTCGCCTGTGTTGTTGAAGGCAGAACAGACGACGTTTCTCGAAAGTTTGATAACTAATCATTCTTCATCTGATAGTGAGCTTGAGGATTCAGGGCAATTAAGCACTTTGATTCCTCCCTTCTCCTTGATTGACTGAATCACCGCGTCAGTCTTTGACCTTTGTCAAACTATTTTACCGATAGCTCTCTTTACACTGCCCGAAAATTCCATTATCGAGTTATTTTCAACCCCATTTGGTAATCTCTTCAAAGATGTGTCAATCTTTACCACAATTCGGCAAATTGCGCTTTAGAAAGAGATTGAGGGGGAGCACAAGACGGTCCTTTCTCCAATAGCTGAAGCTCATTCGATTGAAAAAGTATATCAGATAAGTTTTCTTGCTTGAACATTTGGGTGATTTTCGGTAGGCAAATTTACCAATTTCAGGGAGGTGAGTTTGCTCACCTTAAATTAACTCTAGCCTCACAAGGTTGAGATTTAGACAGTCAATAGAAGATAAAGGACCACTTATACCAGTATTGTTCAGAAACTCCAATATCCCATACAACTTCTGAATAAGCAAAGTCAAAAATTGCATTGAATGCTTGATTGCTTAGTGTTCACCTTGTACACATGGAAAAGTATGGGACAAAACATTGCGGCAACATAAACCATTAGGGATGAGACAGACGATCCTTCTTGCAAAGTTTAAGAAAACTAAGGTGAATAGTCTCTCTCCGAATGGCGTGCAATACGACATCGTTGTTAAGACCAATTGCAGTTCTCAACTTTCAAAGGTCTTATCGGGAATCTTGATGTACTTAATTGATCTTCATGTTCCTGCTCACATGAAATCTACTGAACATTTCATCGAACCGCTGAAGCAACTTCGTCTTTCTGATGGTTGTGAGTTTGCTTCTTCGGACATAGTAAACCTCTTTGGATCTATCCCCATCGAAGATAGTATGTTTCCAGGAGCTATTAGTGTTGTGAGTAGCTTCTTCGAGTTACACAAGAGAGACTCCGACTTTCGTAAGATAACAGAGCAAGATTTCAAAGCTCTACTACGCCTTGCTTTAACATCGAACACAGTTCAAATAAATAATAAATCTTTCAAGCAGGTGACAGGGATTCAAATGGGCAACAATGTTTCTTGTGCTGTGGCTATCATTTTCATGCACATAATTGAGGATGAGATTTTAACCCAATTGGCTGGCAAAGTTATCTTATGGAAGAGGTATATCGATGATATCTTTGCTGTTTACCGTGATGTCAACGCTGATGATTTTGTTGGCACTATCCAACGATATACATCCAAATATTGCTTCCACCTTGGAATCTCCTAGTGCTGGCACTTCACCGTATCTCGACATTCTTGTTTCGATTGATGGTTCAATTTTCTCATATACTTTGTTTTCTAAATCTGCAAGATCGGCACATGTCATTCCATTGGACACAACTTTGCCTCACGCCGTAGCGAACGGTCGCATCATCTGCTCCTTCGTTCAGGCAACTACGCACCTCGCTTTCTACACGTACAGCTAGTTCACCTTGCCACATGATTTTTATACCTGCGAACTTCTTAGATATTCTGCTTCTCTACTGCTCTATCGCCTGAGCCCTGGACTTTTTAGCTGATCGACTTTCATTAATCGTCACCATCACCCACTACTTCTCTATGTCCTGTCTGCCTGTTTTCAACCTCTGAGTCATGGCCATCACGCTGATTTCGTCATTCTCGCTGCTACTACTTTAGACTTGTACGTCTCTATCCTATTGTGAACATATTCTACAGTCCGCTGAGTGACCTTCGCTAAGTCATGAAACAGGCCATCCCTTCGCCTCATCTGATGCTTTCACATTATGACGTGTATTGGAGCTGACTGCTGCCTTGGCTCTCTCCCACTGCGATACTCACGTGAAGAACTCCTTCGCCTCCGCTCGCCCTCTCTTCCCTTGGGAAGGAAAGTGCGCCGGCGTTTATTCTTTCACCGCCTACTATCTAAGCCTGGGCGAGAGCGAACTCCCCAACTCCCCTTTCTCCGAAAAGACCACCTCACTAGCAATGATCCTGACGATTCTCCCTCTGTTTCGACGGATCAACTACGTCACTCATTAACTTCCCATTCACGGCCTCTGACTGGTAATGTTCCTCTCTCACTGACTAACAATGATGCTAATTACAGCTGCGGAATTCCAGTCAGGATTTCCCGACGCTCAACTCCAATTGTGAAGCGTGGCCATGACCGTAACCATCGTCAACGACATCTCCGTACTCTACCTCGTCTGGACCGTCACCATCTTCACATCGGCTCTTCTGAGAATGTTAACCTTCTCAACTTCGGCTCCTTAAATGTTAGATCTGTCCTCCACAAAGATGATGACATTGTGGAAATCCTACGTGATCGATCTTTCATTTCCATGTTCCTTGTGGAGACGTGGCATGACGGAGACTCCGTTTGCATCAAGAGACTCCGTCAACTTGGTTACAATGTTGCCGATCGACCTTGTCATTGTAGATCGACGAATACCATGTCTACCAATCACGGTGGAGTAGCTGTCGTCTCTGTGCCCTTTGTCCATCATAAGATCATCCAAATTGATTTGGAAATAAAAACGTTGGAGTTTCTCTGTGTTCGGCTGTCATGCGGCAGCTTCAGCGCTGTTGTTTTGCTGATTTATCGTACAGGTCCGATTTCGTCGTCTTTCTTCAACGAGTTATCACGCATCATCTGTTCCCTAGCAACCTTCTCCGATCCATTTATTGTCGTGGGAGACTTAAACATTCACTTGGAACGACATGATAATCCTCATACTCGTGAATTTTTTGACCTCATGTCTTCTCATGGATTATTTTCGCGAATCAATTGTCTTACTCATAACTTGGGTGGATCCTTGGACGTTCTCTTCACTCAAAACGACTGCTTGCCACTTAAAGTTGAAGTCACAGAAGTCGGCATCTCCGACCATTCCCTCATTTCCTGGTCATATCCCGGCTGTCGTCCTCCACCGCGTTATACGAGCATTACCTATCGACCTTGGTGCCGTCTCAACAAAGAATTACTCTATGAGACCCTAGCTACCTCGTCCTTGTCTGATCAATCCCAATGGCAGGGCCTTGATGTGAACGAACTGGCTTCTCTATATGACTACACTCTGACTGCAGCAATTGATCAACAGATACCCTTACGCACTGCAAGAATTCGGCAACGTCCATCTGATCCATGGTACGATACTGAGTGTCGAGACGCCAAACGCCAGGTTCGTCAACTTGAACGCTCCCTACGAAGACCTCACAGTACTGACTCCTCATCCGATCCTCAACATTATTCTAATCTTGAAGCTTTTAAAGCTGCTGTGAGGTATTATCGCTCCTTGTTGAAAGAAAAACGTGAATCCTTCTGGTACTCAAAAGTTACATTTGAAGTCGGTAACCCTCAGGGTTTATGGCGTTCTTTCAAGTCCTTAATGGGTCGAAGTCGCCTACCTCATCCTTTTTTCCTCAGTGCTAAAGATATTCATGAGACATTCACTCAGAAGATACAAGGGATCCAAGATGCTACGACTGATTTCTCTCCTCCGCACTTCTCTCACAGTGTATCCGTTTCAAGTTTTGAGTGTTTCCAAACAATTACAGATGAAGACATCCTAAATGCTGTACATAACTTACCCAACAAATCATCAGTTAGTGATGTAATTCCTACGACTCTTTTGAAAGAACTCATTCCATCTCTGCTGCCTTTTCTGAGTCATCTGTTCAATACGTCGTTGTCTTCAGGTATTTTCCCGTTCAGTTGGAAGCGAATTTTGATTACCCCTGTGGTTAGGAAGGGTTGCAGTGATCCGAATGCCGCGACATCTTACCGTCCTATCTCTAACCTTACTGTCGTCTCCAAACTTTTTGAGCGCCTGGTATCCGCGCAACTTCGTTCATACCTGCATGCAAACAACTTAATTCCTGCGACTCAGTCTGCATACCGACCGTATCACTCGTGTGAGACTGCTATTCTTCGTATAACCTCCAACGTTCTTCTTGCTGCAGACAACGGTAGCATAAGTCTCCTTACCTTCCTTGATCTGTCAGCCGCATTTGACACGATCGATCATCACATCCTTCTGGCCCGTTTACAATCAAATTTTGGCTTTAGTGGTACTGCCTTGCTGTGGATTGAATCATTCATACGTGGACGATCAAGTCGTGTAGCTTTTAATTCTACACTATCTGATTTCAGTCCTGTGATAGCTGGTGTTCCACAGTCCTCCACAGTGGACCGCTACTCTTTGTTCTCTATACATCCGAACTCTCCAGAATCATACCACATTTTGACCTGTCCCTACAAATGTATGCCGATGATGTACAGGTGTATGGTCACTGTCATCCTGACGACTCAAGTGACTTGGTCTCTCGCATGGTTAAGTGTGTAGATCAGGTTATTGCGTGGTGCTCATCGAATCGTCTACTATTAAATGCAAGCAAATGCGAGATAATGTGGTGTTCACGGTGGTCCCAAACACATGTTTTATGAAAAAAATAGTACAAGAAAGCTATGATGTTTTTTACATTTGCTCAGGTCTACTTTATCAAAATATATAGATATTTAAATGTTTCACAGTGCTATTCATGAAATATTCAAAATTTGAATTTTTTTGAATTTTTGAGACATACTACTTATTTAATTTTCGCAAAACCTCTCGAACAAAAAATTGTACTGAACTTCTATGAACATGACTAAACTATATAAGCTATAATGAGCATTAGGTTAGAAATTTAGAGGATTTCATCGAGCTATTGCAGAGAAAAGCACTTTAGAACATTAACTGATCATAATTTTTATTTTCATTTTTGACGTATTTTTATTATTCCTAACTGACGCATAATTGCACTAACTCAGTGACGGAACTTTTCATCAGTGTGAACCTCAAGGAGAATCATAAGCGTTATTTTATTATTTGCATTGCATTGCTGGGTATACAAATGGCATGGGCTTTGTCAGCTCTTTTGTGTTCTCTATTCACTGATCGTTTTCACATTATCACAAATTAGCTACAGTTTCACATCATTTACAGTTGATCGAAAGACATCTCAGTGTCCGCTGCAGATATTAAGGCTGACGCATAACATGTAGATTTCTAGTAAATAATTTCAGTACCGGCATGATTGTTCGCATGATTCGATTCCCACAGGGTTGAGACATTAGGTGTGTAGATTTCTATGTAGCAATTTTACTTCATTCTCAAGCTGATCAATCATTGTGTAGATCCTTTGTTGTGAATTCAATTCAACCTCAATTGGTAAACATTCGTTAAATGCGTCAAATCATGTCCGTGTCACTATTCATTAAATGCGAACAATACATTTAAGGCGCATTTCCAAACATTCACTGTTGCATCGAAATGTCGCACCGTCAACAGCGCAAAAGTCATGAAGAATGCAGAAAGACAGTCTGCATAGTTTGTGGACGAAAAGCAACAGAAAAAATCACAGAAAATCTGCTGGCCACAATAAGGTCATTTGTTCCACAGAACTTTGATCCACAAGACGAACGGCTACCATGTGGTCTATGTCAGACGGACAAAACGATTTTGTATGAATACAGAAAAGGTATTTATCGCCGCAAAATCAACATACAAGACTTTCAAAAATACCATCGATCAATAGCACGTTCAGCATCATGTGAGAATGGTTCATGTGCTATTTGTAACATTGGAAAGTATTCCTTGTCTAGCGTGTGTCCATCTGTTCGTGATAAGCCTGCCGAAATCACCGTTGGACGACCAAGAAATCCAGATCTCGACTCTTCTGTGTCTTCTGCTCCTGAGCCGCAGTTATTGTGCTCAAGATGTTTTTCTATAATTGGAAAAGGAAAGAACCATACATGCACAACTGAAACGGCGATTCAGAATACCATCAAGAACCTGGGCAGTTCACATCAGGACCAACTTTGTTCAACCATTATACGACAGCGACTGTCTGAGTCACCAGCTGGGGCATCAAATCTGTTTCTCTCATGTCCTCAAGAGGTAGACCACTGCAGGTTGCAATCAACTGTGATCAAAAGCCGCACCATCAACAATTGACTGCTGAAGGCTTCAGTAATCTGCAGATGGAAACGAACTTGTCTTTGAATCAAGTGAAATCTGTGGCCAAGTTTGTGAGATCTAATATTGCACGAAAATGTGTTGAGCCACAATTAAAAGACAATTTATGACATTTCCAGACGATTACAGCCCTTCTTTCAGGAGCGGAGCATTACCTTGTACGAAAAGTCGACGTCAGATCCATCGAAATATACTCCAGTAACTCGACCATCCATCGTTGTGAATGATTTTCCAGTCTTTCGTTGATTACATCATGAGAGAACGAAATTACAGTGTCGAAGATACCCTCATCAAAATCGGAATCGATGGCGGCCAAGGTTTTTTTTAAGATATTTCTCAATCTCGTTTCAAAGGTACCTTCTACTGCTGCTGCAGCCTCGAAAGTCGCTGACTCTGGTGTTAAAGGCCTATTCATTCTTTGCATTGTTCCTAACAGTCTTTTATCAACATCGAAAGTTTAGATGAAATTTCTCTACTTCCACACGGAGTTGACTTTGTCTTGGCTACGGACCTCAAAGTAGCTAATATTCTTTGCGGCATTCAATCCCATGGCGCCACACATCCGTGCTGTTACTGTGAAACAACGAATGGCGTATGAGAGTCTTCAAAACTGAGAACACTTAGCAATATAAAGTTGAACTATGAAAACTGGAAGAAAAGTGGATCAAAATTGCCTGACGCCAAAAATTTCAAAAATTGCGTAAATTCGCCTCTTATTAAAAGTTTCTGCAGTGAATATATCATTGATTTGATACCTCCACCTGAGCTGCATTTCCTGAGGGGACCTTTTAATCACATCTCTCGCGAGATGCAGAAAATCTGGCCTATGTCCGAAGAATGGCCAGAGAGTTGGAGTAGTACAATGCGGGTATCATGGTGGTGAGTTTATAGGTGGGGTGGGGACTGTAATAAGCTGCTGAAAAATGTTGATATTTTGGCACAATTTTGCCCATTGTATGTTCTTCGTTATATGTTGATGTGTTCCGCGCATTGAATGCTGTCATGCAGTCCTGCTTCGGCAATGTACTTTCTGACACATATGACGGTGATATTGCAAAGTTTGCTGACTCATACCGGAGTCTTGATATCAATGTAACCCCGAAAGTCCACATTTTGATCACTCATGTACCACTATTTTGCCGCAAATACGGCTCATTATCTATATCTTCTGAACAAGCGTCAATCTGTTCATTCTGTTTTTAAGATGTTTTGGTCAAAACGAAAAATCAACTTCACTTCTCATCCAAGTTATTCCAAACCTTTATTTGACACCATTGTTGAGTTTAATATCAAACATATATGATCAGAGACTTCTTACTCATACATGTAGGCTACCAGACGTATTTGCCCTATGTTATGTTCGTCAGGTGTGACGGAATTTGTTATTAAGTAAAACGTTTTTTGCAAGCTATTTTGTTTTTACTTGTCTTCAAAAAGTTTTTGCATTGATAGTTATTTATCATAGAAATAAACTGTTTATCTGAAGTTCGCTAGAATGGAAATTGACTGTTTGGAATGGGGAACTAAGTTGGGGCATGAAGAACCAATTAAAAGCTTCGATTTACTCATGTGACTGATTCTAACCCAATGATACAGACGTTGGCAGGTGCATCTAAGTGAAAATGCGTGCGATTTATGTGCCGTTATTGTGCATTGCATGAAGCTTAATTTCCATTCTAGAGGTTTTATTGTTGTCAATTTCTATGTTATTTATCATTATGAAGTCTAAGTGATAAATTACTTGTTGTACTTCAAAAAACGAGTATAATATTCGACAGCCTTCCCTGAAGACTTGTATGATTTAAAAATTCGATTAGATGTGAGTAAAGTAACTGCCACAAAATACCTTCAGCATATCGAATCCATACCATGGAACTGAAGTGTGGCCGATGGAGTAATACATGAATTTGCAACTAGAAGTAAATAGAATTATTGATACATGGTACGTATGACAAGGCTACATAACGAATGACAGAACATTGAAACAAATCGGGATGCGATAGCTCAATGTAAAAAATTAAATGGTATCTTATGATTATCCTTGAGGTTCACACTGATGAAAAGTTCCGTCACTGAGTTAGTGCAATTATGCGTCAGTTAGGAATAATAAAAATACGTCAAAAATGAAAATAAAAATTATGATCAGTTAATGTTCTAAAGTGCTTTTCTCTGCAATAGCTCGATGAAATCCTCTAAATTTCTAACCTAATGCTCATTATAGCTTATATAGTTTAGTCATGTTCATAGAAGTTCAGTACAATTTTTTGTTCGAGAGGTTTTGCGAAAATTAAATAAGTAGTATGTCTCAAAAATTCAAAAAAATTCAAATTTTGAATATTTCATGAATAGCACTGTGAAACATTTAAATATCTATATATTTTGATAAAGTAGACCTGAACAAATGTAAAAAACATCATAGCTTTCTTGTACTATTTTTTCATAAAACATGTGTTTGGGACCACCGTGTGTTCATCTTCCCGTCGTGCTTCATCCCTTCCTAATGACTCCATTCGTGTTGGAAATCATATGGTGAAACCATCTTCGTCTGTTCACTGTCTTGGTGTTATCATAGACTCGGAGGTCTCTTTTCGTGCTCATGTGACTCATGTTGCATCCTTGTGTTTTGGTGTCTTGCGACAGATACGTTCCATCGGCCACTCTCTGTCTCGTCCTCTCCTTATCAAACTAATAGAATCACTGGTCTTGCCTCTCCTCGACTTTTGTAATTCTATCCTGGCCGGTATTCCACGTAAACTCTCTAACAAGTTTCAATCCGTGTTACATGCTAGTGCACGTTTGATTTTTGGAACTTCACGCTTTTCATCTGTAAGTCCTCTACCTCGAGATCTGGGTTGGCTTCCTGCGGACATCCGTCCGCTTTATAGGCTGGCTGCGTTGACACATGCATGTTTTCATGGAAAAGCTCCTTCTTACCTGGCCCACGACTTCAAATACACTTCTTCAAGACGCCCTGGTCTTCGATCCTCAACAACACAATCACTAATTGTTCCTCGGGTAAAGTGCTCAACTATCGGGGGACGTTCATTTTGTGTGCAAGCCTCTCATACATGGAACTCATTACCACCGCATGTAACGAACATTTCTGAACCGCATATTTTTAAGAAACCAATTAAGCAGCATTTCTTAAAATCCTGTGATACGTAATTTTTGTACTAAATGCTTTTACTTACATACTTTTATTATTATAATTTTGATGAAATTTTGTACAGTGGCCTTGAGACGTGTAAACATGTGAGATGTCACTCAAATATAATTCGTTCCTGACTGACTGACTGACTGGGACTCATGCCATCCTCATTCTCATTTGCGTAATGTTCTACGAAATGATATGCAGAGCGTGCTATTACGAAGGGTTCTGACTCTATCAGAATTGAAGAGGGTATGAACATAGCTAGTGACGGAGCGATATCTTGCGAATGGCTACCCTGTTCTTTTTATAAAAGCTGTCAAACACTCTCTAGCTAGAAATAGACGGAGAAATGATGAATCGAAGATATTTCTCACATAATGAAAGGGACACTAGAGAAAAAAGAAGTAGCTTGAAACGTGCTGTTCTTCATAGATAAATGGTTGTCAACTTCACCGCTCGACCCTTGCATCGAATTCTATGTGCTAAGGACGAAAGTGAGTGCAATAAAGTTAAATGCGTCTACTGTGGTTGCACAGATGGGCGAGTGAGCTGCACTTGGAAAGGTTGCGTGTACTTTCTTCGCTGTTGCATTTGTCCTTTGTGCTCGCAGGCCATCCACATTGATGAAACAATGAGAACTATTCGTTCCCGGCTTCGTGAACATTTAAAGGTAGAATCTTCATTGTTTTATCAACACATTATTAATGATCATAGAACTAACCCAGACATATCCATGATATATTTGACGATCCTTGAAAAAATGTAGCTAACTTCACTGAGTAGCTTTTTAGTTCACTTTATGAGATCAAATCACGAAATCCCTCTCTGAATGTACATGTACGTGTCCAGTTGACATTCATTTTCATTGCGCCAGCCGAAGTGGTAGCAAAACGTTGCGCAGCAAGCTGTAAAAACTTATTTTAATACATTTTCAGTCGAGAAAAGTTGATTTTTCTGACTTATATTTCATATATTCAACTTCAGCAATTTCACTTCTGCAGATTCTGGTGAGAGTTGGGGCTGTCTGAGGGGTGGCACAAGCTAGCACACTCCCAATAAGTGTATTTGGTGGGTTGATGCGAGTGGTACACGCGATTTTCACAAGTGGTACGGCTAGCTTCACATCCGTACCACTTTGAGGTCAGATTGTCCATCCATTTTCTCATTTGCTATTGTGAATTTTGGCGAGGTAGTGGGTGGCACATGCTTTAGACGTGTTATTTTAGACGTTCATGTGGTTGAAAATTCATTACGAAGCGATTTAAGATTTTTTCTGTAATTTGGTACGGCTAACTTCACATCAGTACCACCTCGAACTTTTGATCGACGATTTCTCGCAAACTGCTGCATTATTTTGAAAAATGAGTGGTAGCACAAGCTGGCACACTCCAAAATTGTGTGTTATTGTTGTTTTCGAGAGTGGCACACGCGATTTTTGATGTGATACGGATGTTGGTACGGCTAACTTCACACACGTTTATAGACAGGAGTGCATGAAGAAGAAAGGAAATGACCTGAAGACATTCCATGTCAAACATTATGACTGTTGACTTACTACTTTTCAGTTGATAAGTGAAAACATAGAAAATTTCATGTTAGCCGAAAACTGCAATCTGCGTCCCATTGGATTTACATGTGTTTTCTTTGATTTTGTCTGACAAGAAGAGGAACTCACTAGAACTCGACAGACGTGCCGATTGAAAGTAGGCCACATCATTCTGTAAAAGTCTCACTTTCGTCCTCGTTCCCTGCAGAAACTCGTTCTGGCTGTCGGACTATTAACAAAAGTCACTGATTTTTAACCGAATCATGTTTTGATCACCCTTGTGTGCGGTGGTTCTCGAAACTGAAAACAACTGCATGCACAAAATCACCTCGCCACTAGTGCATGCACGGAATTAGACAGGTCGTCCATCCTTCTGCTTGACCAGAAAGGAAGCATTAGAACATGTGATGCCTATGAAATGGCCCAATCTGCTGACACAATACCATAGAAATCGAACAATAAGCGGCCAGTTCGACATTAAACACGCCAAGAAGTAGAAGTTTCAGTGACTGTTATCAACCGGATTACACAACAAAGAGACACGGACGATATCAAGTTCCACATAGAAGCTAATTGTGAACATTTTTTGCGCTTGTTATCTTTTTTCAATAATGACCGGAAGGACCAGCATTATCGAGAAAGCTTTGCTCAATGATCTGAATTCTTCAAATCTGAAGGAATGGTGGCGGTCGGAACATTTTGAAGCAATTCACAACAATCCGCAAGCGACGCACGGCTACTTTTCCTATCTACGCAAGGCATTAAAAATTTGTTTTTGTCCACTTAGTAAGTTCCTACATGTGCCATTGTTTTGACTCAGCTTGCACTTCTAGCAAAGTGAAGCGATTAAGCAATCTAATTATGTGAGTGCATGTGATTTTACATCCTGATCAGTTCATGTTGCTAAAAATTGTTGAGAGGGAATTTTTAGCCTATAGCTGTAACATTGAGCTTACAGTTTCAGTTCAAAAGACTCAATACACAACATTATTTACTTTGTCGTACATGTCCATTTAATGGTGCATTCTACATGAAGCCAAAGAATAAAATCACAAAGACACCGAAGGGATATTATAACAGAACAATGCACAGATAATCAAATATTTTAGTCTTTAAAAAAGCATGTATCGATTGTATGTTTCGCAACACCATGGTCCAGCATTTGTCACGTCTTTCGCACTCACGTTTTATACACGCATAGATTCATCAAACATTCTCTTCATCCTTCGGTAATCTTTTCGAATCTCATTATGTCCTTTCTTCACGTTTAATTGAAATGTAACGGCACCAGCAGTGATGTCATCATGCAAGCTTTTTTTGGACTCGTTTTTTGTCATATGGCGCAATGTTGGCCAGTGATGTGCGACATGAGTATCAAAGACTTCAAGAAGTTAGACCTTATTTACAAAATGGCTTGTCGTTGGGCCAATGTAAGAAATCCGACCCCTCTTAAAGAACTTTTGGACAAGCCTTGTATGAATCTTGTTAAGAGGATTTGTGACAACAGGGATTGTCATCCATTGTCACAATTTTTTATTGTTCGCAACTCGGTACGCGATATATGGCGAACGCGAATATTGTTACCTTTACCGAGGAAATCTGCATTCTTCAACAACTCCTTTGTAAAATATTCTGTTTTTTCCTAACATGTTTTTTTCAACAATATTGTGATTAAGTGCAGTATCATCCTATTCATACCGCTTTTGCATGAGAAATAAAGATAATTCTATTCTATTCTATTCTATTTGGATTTCTCAGGTAAGGAGAAAATATTCCGAAGAATTATTTTACCACTCCTTCGATTTATTGAGCAATTTATAAAATGAATTATTGTGATTAAAGCAGGGGTCGCTTCGCGCCAGTGACTCTTTTGGTGGACTTTGAAGAAATGTAACTTCGATGTCCCTGGTTAACCCATTTACGCCCGAATTATTTTTGCTGTAGTTTTCTTTTGTTATCAAGGTATATTCACTCAATAGTGCATAGAAGTCGAACTGTAGTATTTGTTTTCCACTTTTGCTAGAGTAACATAGATATACGATCTTGTTCCCAGAGAACATTAGGCATATACGTTGTTATTAGATTAATTATTTATCATTCTGATTTTTGTATAGTTTTTCATATTCATTTGGATTATGTGCAAACTTAGAAATTAAAAGTACTTTATAGACCAAGTTTCAATGCCAAATTCAAGTAGATTCCTTATAAACTGGTACAATCGGGTCTGGTGTAAGGGCATTTATGTCACAGAATCCAGGTAAAACAGCACACAGTCTCCGTTTTCCAGCTCTGTTTGGGGCATTCAACGGCAATTTTTTGTAGTTTCATTAACAATCATTCTCATGTAATCAAGTTGACTGATTGGATGACCTGGTGCGACGTATGTTTTGAACGGCGTTTCTTGCAACATGCGAATGCAGCAAATTCATGGAGCCCGATACTATTTTTACCTGTAATGAAAAGTCGAAGAATAGACGAATAGCCATTCAACAAAACAACACCACCCATGCAGTGGTTGTATGTGTCAATGACAGACGACTGATCGATGCCAATTTTTGGAGCTTGCCCTTTTTATCGTCTGTTTGCTTGCAATTTTGGCATGCACTTCGCATAATTGCTTGCAATCGTCACTGATGCTTGATTGTCATTGGATTGTACAAAATAAAGGTCTTTTGTTGAATGTGCCTTAAAATTTCTACACTCTTCTAACAATTTCCTCTACACTCGGAAACGAAGAATTTAACCCATTAAACTCGGCTGTGATTTCTTTGCATATTTTGAATTACATCAACAAATATAGCTTCTAACATCACGAAACATGAACACTTTCACGTATAGAATGGATACGAGCCATTCCAAATGGATTCGGAAGGTGGCATATATATATATATATATATATATATATATATATATATATATATATATATATATATATGCCATTGCGTCCTACCACTCCTAAAAAGTAGTAAATTTTGGATGTGTTGATAAAATGGAAAATTGGAGCACTGAACTTTATAAAACTGCAATAACAGCAATTTGTCTGGTGCGAACATCTTGCTTGTGCATTTCAAAATTCATTTTACACGTCCTTTATTCATATCAACCATATCAACTGCCTTGATGTATTATTCAGCTACATGTAGGCTGCATGTAAATCGAATTCAGATTAGAACAGTGTATATAATTTACAATTTTACTTGTAGTTTTGCTCGAAAAATAATTTGTGTTATTGTTGCATGATATAAAACAAATCTTACAGCAGTATATATCAGCTTCCAAAAATTTCATGCAATATACATGCATTACACATATGCACCTATATCAGTAATCTTCTCTTTAGTAGGCTGATTTTGCTCTGAAAAATCTTGCTTATGTGTGTATGCTCAACAGTTCATGTCGTCATGAAATAAGTTACCAAATGTAGCATGCTTTGAAACACTTGTCACACAATCCCACACCGCATTTGTAGCATTTCGTTTGTGAAAGGCCTTGAGCCAAGACGCAGCAGCTGCTTAGGTGTGACTATCCAATGGTTTATAGGCCTACCATTGTTGCGCATTGCCGATGAATTCTGACGTCCGGCTTCTCCAATGCAATTATTTTTTATCCTATTTAGAGTTTATAATTGTCTTCCTCATCTAGACCATGATCGCTAACTTCCGTGGACGCCATACGTTGCTATTCTGAAATAAGAGAATTATTGAAAATAGCTTTCGCATGTACCGTGTAATTTTCAAAATCATGCTTACCCTGCATCACAAGAGACGAAAATAATCAATTGTTGTGTCTTTAAAATACTGACATTCTGGTTTACAGTAGGAGTAGAAAGCTATAATAATAATACTACGAAGCTTCTTAAGTAAATAATAATAATAATACCTTTTATTGAGGAAAATGAAAATCAAAATACTATCAAAGATACAGTGGTAAGTTGCTGCTGGGTTTGCTGTAACCAGAGTTAAGGAACAAGATAGGAAAGAAAAATGGCTAAAGTCATTTCACAATACGTTGTAGGTTATTGCAGATAATCGTAGAAAAAAACAGTGAAACAGTTACGACGTCTGTTAGTGCAAGAAGAAGGTACGGGCACTCTGCTTCTACCTCCAACCACCTGTTGAGAGATGGAATGAAGGGGGTGGTCAGATGAGCCAGTAGCCAAAAGCAGCTTCTTAATTGCTGTTGAACTCTTTGTGAAAAATAGGTTTTCACTCCCAAAAGGGCATGTGCAAGAACAGGGGCAAGAAATTATGCAACGTGCACGACAAAAAACTTTGTTCACAATTTTTAGACACTTGTGATTCAATTGGCCAAACAGAGGTGAGCAGTAGAGCATCACGATCTCAATCGTTGAGAAATATACCATCCACAGTTCATCATGGGACAAGATTGATTTTAACAAACGCAGAAAATATAGACGTTGGGAGCACCGACTCTCTTGAACACGAAAATGACCAAGCCAAGATAAGTCTGAGGACCACGTAACACCCAGGAGTTTAAGTTCTGTGACGATGGAAACATCTGTCAGTGGTAAGCACTCGTTGGAAAAGTCAACTTTTTTGCGGAATCTAATAGCACGCATTTTTGAAGGGTTTAGAACGAGATCATTTATGGAAGCCCACTGACGAATATTGAGGTATTCTTCTTGACATATCTTCATCAGATCAAAAGAAGGGCAATTTTTGATGGTAATAACTTCACTTATGTCGTCAGAATATTGCAGCATGAAAGTTGAGCTATGCATGGGATGAAGGTCGTGGCAGTATAGCACAAATAAGAACGGCCCCAAAATGAATCCCTGAGGAACCCCACTAGTCACGGCACGAAAGTCACTGACAGCACAATTTACTTTAACTCTTTGAGTCCGTCCTCGTAAGTAACTGCACAACCACTTGACAAATCCGGATGGCAAACCTAGATTGCGAACTTTCTTCAGAAGAATCTCGTGCGATATCGTATCGAAAGCCTTGCTGAAGTCGTAACTAAGTAAAAGGCATGAGGAAACTTCTGGCTTATCCAACATACTCGTTACGTGATCATGTAATGAGATCAGAGCAGATGTTGTTCCAGAATTGGGGCGATAAGCAAGCTGCGTGTCTGGAAAGCATGATAACATCGTTGTTTTGAGGGAGTTAAGTATTTGCATCTCAAGTAGTATATATGTATCAGAAATGCATCAGAATTGTACTTGAATTTGAGAAACATGGTTTCACTTGTTTGGGAAACATTTACTGGACAATGTTGCCGAACGCTCAAATTTGATTTGATCCATACTGCGATTCCTCCTCCACCTTTAGAGCATCTGTCTTCACGAAAGAGGTTATATCCGCTGATTTGAAAAGCAATGGGATCATGTTTGGCATTGAGCCACGATTCAGTCACAACAAGAACATCAGGAAGCGTTGTGGAACAAGTCAGACGCAATTCATCCATTTTTCCAGGAGTGGCTATTGATCGTGCATTCAACATGAGAAAAGATGGGAAAGCGTTGTAATATATGTGCTTTGGTGATGAAAAATGGGAAGGCAGTTGTCATGTAGTAAGAAAAATGTGTCGCAAAGGATCTTCCTGATCAATCTCTTGATTGTCTAAGAACAGTTTGCCTCTTGATACGTAAACATGTTTGTTAGGATTTTCCTGTCGAAGGGATTTTGCTCTCTCTCTCTAAGTCTGAAAGATTCTTGACGATCGATAAAACATTTATCACTGTCGAAATATACACCTCCTAACTTTGGATGGTGTTTGTTTTCTCGAACCATTTTCACAACCGGTTTCTTTCGGCTTTGTTACCCACACTGATTTTAACCGGTCTTGGTTTGTTTACCTTTCCTCTTACCAAGACGAGAAACTGGCGAGTTAAGAGCGTATCTTTCACCAGTAGCGGAATTCAAAATATCCTGTACTCGCTCGTCTGTATTATCAGACTCATCTATGGGACACTCTTCAATTCCCTTAATGATAATGTTCGAACTAAGTTGGTATCGAATTTCAGTTAGTTTACGGCTTTCAGTGGCGTAGATAAACTCTTTGATCCGATCTATTTCAGATTCTTGTTGCTTTTGGGTTAGCTTCAGATTCGAGACACTGTCCTCTAAGACTTCAAGCTTATTCTTAATGGTATCTAATGAGCCCATAATAATCTTTAGAATGCGATCTTTGGATTCCTTAACCAAGCGTCGAAATTCATTCAATTGATTGTTGTTGACAGAACCAGAACGAGTCTGACGCTGATTTGGAATTCCCGGCGATGACATAAATGCAAAGTCTCAATAGCACTTGATAATACGTCACAAACCGATCGATAGTTTCATAGAAATCCGACGAGGGGGCTTTCAGGTCGCCGCAAAATCAGCTGATTTTACAAGCGACCACTGCGGTCACGCCGGCACTGTACGTTGTAGCAGGCGGGCAAACTAACTAGAGTGACGTCACCACAAACTGCTGCAAACTAGTCAATAATTAGCGAAATGAATACCACTCGTTTGACCGATGACAAGCAATAGGTAGCAACTCAGAAATTCGAGCACAGCTGCCGAGGACGTAACCAATAAGCTCAGATGATCAGATATCGACACGGAGGAGTATGAGAGGAGTCAAGAGATATCAAGAATGACTGAAAATGACACAGTATGACGGGGCAACAGCAACCAAACATTAAGCTCCAGACACGACGAAACAGAACACGACCGCACTTGAACACGCTTGAAATAGTGGTGCAAGTGTGGTTAGAGTGTAGCCATTCGCTTTCAAACCATATGTAGGCCTACTGAGAAAGATTCTGATCTCACATGTCGTTAACTTCCTACAACACTTTGCACAAGAATTACATAATGCAAGATAATAGAAGAGCCAAAGAAACTGATAGCTTACAATTTTGCTGTTGAGCAAGTGTCACTACAGGACTTTTGATAGACATATTCATATTTGTAGGCATATGAACAAACTAGGCATACTTGACATATCATCGTCAAGGCCACCTTAGTCCTCTTTACCACTGTCTCTGCACTGTCTTCACTATCTCATAACATGAGCTTTATCATAATATCATCCTCTCTATTACTCATTAGATTATACAGCGCATGAATCGCTGAGGATTTTTATCTGAAAGACATGCTTATTCTGAGATTCACAGAAGCGGATTACGCGATGGCATATTCCAGTACGTATTGTTGCATTGCCACTGAGCTAAATCGAATTTGAATATCAGACCGGTGCACAGGGTTAGAAAATACACTAAATGAAACATACATGGACACGGATAGATCATGAAAGTTCAAAATTGAATATTTTTGAATATTACCAAAACGAAAAATTTCTTCGCGCCATTTTGAAGAACAATTTGAATTTCCCGCCAAATGGACGAAAACGAAAAAGTCATTTCACATCATAAATCTTTAACAGCGTTCTAAGTTATGTTTTGTCAAATAGAAATGAAAAACGAGTTTTCACGGTTAAAATGAGGAGGCATAAATGGAGGTAAGTTACCTGGCATATATATATATATATATATATATATATATATATATACATATATATTTCACCGCGTTTAATGGGTTAAATGCGATTGCTTCGCGAATTTCCGATTGCTTTTTTGGATTTACGCTTCAGCTCTTCTAACACAGGAAGCGAACAGATCAAATAGTGGAACATGGTCCTTTGAGTTGAAAATATGTTGCGCACAGTTTCTTACAACATGAGTCCCAAGGGGAGCATCGGACATACTGTGTTTCCACTTTCGCAACCACACGGAAAAAATGTATTGGCCAAATGAAATCCAAGTCGTATGGGTTTCTCTTTATGATGCACTTTGGATTTATGGTAGTCAAAATAAGGAACGATCTGCACGTCGAAATATGTTTGGAATTTGTGCCGAACTGTTTCAGATTTTCATTTACGAGATCAATCAAAGGACGCAGTTTGGCCCGCCTATCAGTCAAACAAAGATCATTGTTATCCATGACATGAAGAAGAACTTTAATTGCTCAAATTCGTTACGAGAAATCAGCTGGAAAGAGGCCAGTCTTTCAACGTCTACTATGTTTTGTCAGCAGTGTGAAATTTATTCTGTTTCCAGTTGAATAGATAAAGCGTTATTTATGCTTTATAATATAACAGATTCATAGAATGGTCAATGGCACGTCAGCTTCAAATGCTACACAAAATTGAATGACATCTAAAAATAGTGATAATGCCCAATGTTTCCTTTAAGAACAGCGAGAGATTTTTCATGTAGATGACTGATAGTTTTGACTGAAATAGAAGCTATGTGTCTCAAATTTGAACTGAGTGACTGACATATCATAGCAGAAAAAAAAATAATTGCATATTAGCCGTTATTCTAAAAAAATAGCAATTTTGTGATAGTACTATTTAGCCTCAAAAATGAAGAAGAGAAAGTTGGCTAATTTGTCTACCTTAACAGATATGAAAATGCTTGTAGTTGCTCGTAATCGTTTTCAAGTAAGTTGAGCAAGTTGTATGTGAAGAAAATTCCATTATAAGCGTTGTTAAAGCAATTTAATTACATTTTGAAGCAAATGTTCCCAATGGAAACCTTGGGCGTAAATGGGTTTTAAATAAACTGCACTAAAACAGAGTTTTTTAAAAAGTATTTAGAAGCTTGGGAGCATGTGTTTTCGGCTGATGCTGGGGATAGTCAACCGAAAATGTGATCTCCCAAACTTCTGAATGCTTTTTAGATAACTCTGCTGTCATACTTTCATACCATTAAACCGGGCAATTTTACTCAACAGTGTGCATTGCTAACATTGATAGAAATGCAATCTCTTTTGAACTATTCGTGGATAGTAAGGTGATGCGAAGAATTATTGCAAAGGCTTAATTTATGCTAGAGGATAAGAAGATACAAGATAATTTATGTTAAAAGATGTTCGAGAAATTCGGGTTCATTCTAAGCGACATGACCATCAGTGACATCTGCTTGACGATACCATCTTCGATATGAATTCTTTCTTCAATGACAGAAGCATAAGACGTGGTTCGGACGTGATAATGGATTCGTTGGGACGTGGTTGCGATAGAAAATTCATTTGTAATTGTTGATCACGCCTATTTCAAATTAAGGTCTCTTTGTTAATGTACGTTTGCAACTGGAAATTTTATTCATTTCGATTTGCATATTACATGTAATTCAGTGAATCAACTACATATGTAGATTGGTTTATCGTCAGCACGTGTTGTATGCAAACTTATACCATTAATTGACGTAAATTATACTTCAATCATGCGCCGAAATGAATGTATCTTCAATTCATTGCGATCAATTAAGTGTCTGCTTATCTACCAAATATTTATTAGGTCACAAAATCATGAATATAAGATGTTATCTATGCCCTATGGACACCTGGTCTTAAGCGCTGCAGTTTAGAAAATAAGTTCGTGCGAATCCACTGACTCACGAACAATGACAGATTCATCCCTGAATTCTGGATTTTCCCGGAAATTTCAAGTCACATATCACTTTCTGCGCGGAAAATAGAGAATGGGAAGTAAGAGGGGTAACACCGGTGTTTCTCTTCTTACTTTACCCTTCTCTCATTTCCGTTCGGAGAGTAAGATGCTTACTTCTTAGTTCTTCGTTTTACGTCTCTTCTTCCCAATTCCGGGGCTGGACGAAGTTGCGATGACCCGTTTCCATTTTAAACGATCTAGAGCAACGTCTTCCGACACCTGTAGAGATTCCAGTTTCTCTTGGATACATGCTTGCCAAGTCTTCTTAGGTATTCCTTTTGTTCTGCGACTATCGACCAACAGGTAGTGCACTTCACCAATGATGTCATCCGTTGCCCTTTTCACGTGTCCAAACCAGCGCAGACGTCTTTGCCGCAGACGAACAGGAAGTTCGGGCAAGCCACGACGTCTCACTACTTCTTTGCTTGAAACTTTATCTTTCAACCTGACATTTGCCATGTGCCTCATCATTCTTCTGTCAGAACTTCTCAGAAGCTCGACCAGCTTCAGACTGAGTGGCCACGTTTCCGCGCCATAGATGAGGATAGATCTTCTACACATCATCATACACATAGGCTCTACACTGCAATGGAATGCCTTTGTTGGTACGAAACCTGACAAATTCTCTCCACTTCGTCCAAGAAGCCTCGATGCGAGTCCGAACTGCTCCGTCTGCACCTGCCTCTGAGTCCACGATATCTCTGAGATAACAAAACTTTTGGACCTCTTGTAGGGTGATCCCACTCAGTTTAAGTGAATCATCATCTGGTGAACGGGAATTATCGGTGCACTTAGGACCCTATGCACTTAGATGTACCTCAGGATTTCCGTGAGAAAAGCGATTGCAATTTTTGAAGTTGATTCATAGCTGCTGAGTTCTTCATGTGCCCCTATTTTGTAAATGTCAAAGAGGAAAATATCTTTATCTTATGTCTTGAGAAATCGAGGTTTGTGGCTTCCAGGAGACTTTGTAAGTTTGCACTTTCATCGCTGCTTTCAACTGATTTAAGAATTCAAACTTTGAAATGCATATTTCTTTCTCTTTTTCCGAGACTGAAATTAAGTTACATTCAGGTGCGACGCTGTTGTTCTTCATTTCAATAACTAGAAATATCAAAAATATAAAGATTTATCTATACCAAGGAGAGAGATCTACGATAAATCATGAAGAGTACTTCTTCTGACGGTTTGTACTTGTCCATTAAAAATATCAATTCATGGAGACAAAAGAGTGCGTGCATGTTTCGTGAATATTCACATTAATCAACTGATTACCTATGTTTAAATGAATTAATTAATGAATCACAAAACTGAACTCCTCAGTCTCACAACAATCAAATTCCATTTTATCTCTTACCCAATCACTGATGCACTGTTATCTAATTTAATTAATTTGCATATCCATCTTCATGTTGGACTTATAAAGCATGGAAACAAGCCCACTTTACAACAAGGAAATTCTAGTCAATTACACATACAAGGATTCTGATTTCCTCTACAAATACTTTCCATAAAATGCAATCTGCATTCATATTATCAAGAATGACACAACATTCTGTGATTCACTGTAATGTGAGCGATGGCCTAGATGACAAGAGATCAGTGGTTGAAATCCACTAAGACGCATAAGTATTTCCCATCCTTGGAAAAGGAAACTCTAAACTCCACCGCAATAACCTCTGTTGTTAACCAATGTTGACATTCCCTTTAAGGATAATCACTCCATAGAGAATGAAGCCGTTTCAAACTTGAATTTAATTTTTGCAGCAACATGCGGAAGTAGAAAATTGCATCAGGAAAGCACTATTACGCAATGTTTAAGTACTTGTTTCAATTCAATTTCATGTATTTCAGAAATGCCATCATTTGTAAGGCCTTCGGCTGATCTGCTGATGTAGCCCAAAAAGTTTGTCTCAGCAACCTTACTTGCATTGTGAAATAGGTGATAAGTTTAATGATTGTGCCGCATTCATTAACTTTATTAAACGTCCAAGACTCCCTAATTTCTATCATTTCATTTTCACGACAATCTGCAGAAATTCTGGAAGCTGTCATTTCCACAAAAGGCGGCCTTCAAATGATTCCTTATCGTATAGTAGTCTGTGCGTGTTTCACTATAGAGGGAGCTGTTCTACTCTGTGATTTGTTGCCATAAATCAAGCTTATCTTATATTTTTTATACGCATTGACGTACCTTTCTAATTCTAAAGATTCGTGTTATACATAATAATGAATATTATATTATTAATATATATAATATTAATATTATATTTAATATAATATTAATATTAATATTATTAATATATATATTAAATTATTATAGATAATAATGAAAAAGTATTGCAGTTTCACGATTTTGAAGTTGAACTACCTGCTCAAATAAGCTTTGAATGAAAAAGTCTTAACTTCAGCTGAAAATGACTTAGGTTTCAGAATTTCCGCCACAGAAGAAGATCCTAAAGACCATTCTAGAGAATGCATTTCATAATTCTAAGTCATCCCCTGCGACATAAAGCTGGTTAAAAAATGAGCTCCATTAGACAGTGAGTCGTGGGGGTATATCCTTAGTGAAAATGAGTTGTAATACACATTAGTTTTTAGAAATCGCTTGAGTTCGAGAGTAGTAAGCACATTCCAAAATCAAGTGCAAATTGTGAAATGCTGAGCCATCATGCTGAACGCAAGTGCAAATTGTGAAATGCTGAGTCATCAGGCGGCCGCAAGTGCAAAATGTGAAATGTGGAGTCATGAGGCTGACCTCTGGCAGGCAGTGTGAGGGACATGGCCAAGGATGTGCTGGGAGGAATGGGTCCGTGAGGAGGAAACGGGTCCCCCCCCCCCAACGACTCAACTGACTAAATTGGTTGAAAAGACCAAAGTTGTTCAGAATCATGTGAAACAAACTTCTATCAAGGTTTTAGGTTGAAATTCGTCCAAAAAATTTTTTCGAAAATTTTCACTACGGTGGTCTCGACACTTAGGATTTTTTCATTAAAAAAAAAAAATTTTTTTCAAAATGTTGGAATTGAGCTCCGAGACCCATCCCATCGTGTTTGTCGTCAAAAGTTGGGTCGGTGAAGTTTCGGTGAAAAAACCGCCCCCCCCTCCCAACGACTCAACTGACCAAATTGGGCGAAAAGACCAAAGTTGTTCAGAATCATGTGAAACAAACTTCTATCAAGGTTTCAGGTTGAAATTCGTCCAAAAAAATTTTTTCGAAAATTTTCACTACGGTGGTCTCGACACTTAGGATTTTTTCAAGTCCAAATGTGAAATGTCGCTTTTTTTTTTGCCAACTTGGACGATGAATTGTGGAGGATTGGAAGTGAATGAAGAGCTCGGGTTTCTTTTAGCGGCAAGACCGCACTTTGTTCTCTAGGATCTCCTCTTTTCAGATGCGTGACAGGCTCCGTTTCCAAATGAGAGCCTGTTAAAAATCGAGTTTTTGTGCATTTTCCAAGATTTTGGAACTTTTTGAAAAAACGACAGAGTTTTTTCATCTCGGCTTCTGGTCATCGTAGAGGGTCGAGGGATGTCTTATATGAAAGGGGAGAGCGAGAAAACGTGACACTCAAAATTTGGAGTCAATCGGAGCACTAGAACCGGAGATAGACGGGTTTAAAGTTTTTGGATGATGGGTGTTACGTCATCAGCTGATCGCCACACACTATATAAGCTGGGAACCGAGAGAGACTTGTCATTAAGACGAGAGCGATTGTCAGAGGTAGGTCGTCTCTCTGAGCTCCTATGATAGCTTCGGACATTCCAAATTCCGAGTTTCTGTAAGAAACCGACTTAGAAAATTTCATTGCTGAACTCAGCTAAGGCGTCAGACTTAGAGGTTCGCCAGGAGATGGCCTTCGTCTCCAGGCCATAAAAGACTCCAAAACTTTAAAGGCTTGTAACTTTGCTTCTACAAGTCCGTTTGACTTGATTCAAAAAAGGTTCGGTTGCTATTGACCTGCTCTAAGTGATAGACTACTTATAAAATGTTGTAAGTAGTGCTAAAAAGTTGAAAAATTTAAATTCACTAGTTTTGGAGGTTTTCTGGGGTTTTCGACCCTGCTGAAGTCAACTAGATGATTTTTAATGATGTCTGAGCCAGTCTTCTCATGGTATAAGCAGCTTTTCACTGAAAGCGAGCAAGACACGGAGAGTTTTGCTGTAATATTCCACTGACAGGGTGTTCCTTCGGGACGGCGGACGATACCGTAGTGATAAGTGTGGCAAGGGAGTGTGTCATAGTTTAGACCGAAACCGCTGGGGCAACTCATGTCTCATGTTGGGCATTTGACACAGTTCTCAACGTAGCACTTTGAACGCCAATCGGTTGAGTCTTAGCTATCTTGCCATGGGTGGCCTCTAAACATCTCCATTGCAAAACGCTGGTGAATCAAGCTCTCTACGGCTTGCTATCAAGCTGATCAAAGTCTGCCAACCTCTTACCAACTCCACCGGTTTTCATGTCTGGCTATCAAGTCATGGACGGTGCAAGTCACGGAGATTTTCGGTGTGATACTTCCTGTGGGTGGGCGTTCTTTCGAGACAGCGGTGAAGTCCGTAGCGATGAGTACTGCACGGGACGTGGGCAATGGTAATCCTTGTGAAACCTCTCTGCGTCATGTTTGCAAGTGGTTGCCTTTCGTCTCAACGTTGTACTCTGACAGCCAGGGCGACATTTAGCTATCTGCCACAGGTTACCTCATAAAATCTCCAGTGCACTTGTTTCCCGACAGTTGGCCAAGCATGCGAGAATGAACCATCAGTTCTTGTCTCTATCACGGAGACGAATTGATGAATGGAATGAAGGGAGGACATTCATGCGCCACACGCAACACGTCACAGACTTCTCTCTTCGCTAGTGAACAAGCTCTTGTCAGTGTCGTCAGAAACTTTATCATATTGTACAAAAGTTTTATTGCAACACAGGTTGATGTATAGTTAGAAAGTTTGATCATCAACGTTTTATTCGTAAGTCTAGTCAGAAACTGTATCATGGTTTGTAAAAGCAAAGTTAGTGTAGTCAAATATTTTTACTGCTACACAGGTTGATGTATAGTTAGAAAGTTTGATCATTGAAGTTGTATTCGTAAGTCTAGTCAGAAAGTGTATCATGTTGTACAAAGGTTTTACTGCAACACAGGTTGATGTATAGTTAGAAAATTTGATCATGGCGTTTTATGAAACACAAGTGTTATGAAATGTAAGCGTTAGTGTAGTCAAATAATATTACCGCGACACACGTTTGTGAAAATAATGTTTGATCATTGACGTTGTATGACTGACCGAACTCATCACAGCACTGGAAAGTTTTAGAAGGTTTTACTGCACAGTGTAGATTGTCTTGTAACTTACTTTCACAGCACTAGAAAGTTTTATCGAAAAGGTTTTACTGCACAGTGTAGATTGTCTTGTAACTTACTTTCACAGTGTTAGAAAGTTTTATTGGAGGACAGTTGGCAAATGTTTCCCTATTAGAAATTCAAACTCCATGACTGTCAGATTCGCTTCATCAGGTTTACTAAAAGCAGTTTTCTACTGCAATGAGAGTTTAGAATGTTATATGAAAACAGTGTTCACCACAGCACTAGAAAGTTTTTATCCTTAGTTGAGATCCGGACTGCAGTGTGTAAAATGTTTTATGTGACAGTCTTTTCACAAACGGTGAAGTGTAAATTCAGAGTGAATCCATCTGTTAGGTAGTCATTAACTTTGGATGTGAAGTAAAGCGAATCTGTGTACAGAATGAATTGAATATTAGACAACGCATGCAAGTTTTTGACAACTTGAGTGGTTGAAATCAAATCTAAGTTTAACATGTTGGAAATAAAAGTGAGATGGATAGGAGTAAGTGTTGAATGTTTTATAAAACCAGATGTTGTCACACACGTTGAGTCTGATTCCATGACATTGAATCGCGTGGGTCGTAAAGTCCATCATCCAAGGCTAGGCTCCTCTACGGTTGGATTTAGGGTTTTATATTACATGCGTTAACCGTTCGTGTAGAATATGTGAAGCACATGTTCGCTTAAATGCAAATGTTGAAATAAGTTTTGTAAGAAGTCTTTGACAAGTTGTTGTGAAACTTAGTGAACGTTGAAAAAAGTTTTATGAAATGTTTTTGCAGTCACACCCGTTAGCGTACCAGCTTTACTAAATGTGTTGTTTGCCTTTATCAAATTGAATGTGTGTGTTTTGTAAATAAAGACAGCGTGTTTGCACTCTACATCGACAGCATACAAGTATAGACATAACAACTTGTTGTTAGTCGAATGCATATGAGATAGGAAACATTATGTGTGAGATAAAAATCAACCTGCTAGATGAAGTGAAACACAAAAGTGTCACAACTGGTTTACGGGAAATAAAGGAGAACTGTGACAACGTTTACACTCATCATGGACAGATGAACATACAAATCTGACATTCAAATGAAAGACGGAAACATGAACTGTGGTGTAAGAAACTTTATGTCAACAACTTTATGTTGGTAAAACTTTCATAGATTGCAGGCGTGTTGAAAGCTCATATAAAGACCTGTAGAAACGCATAAGTCTTAGTTCAACGACTCGACCCTTGAACTCACACAATGAATACGTCTGTGTAGAAAACTCATTGGTAGGAAACAGCATTTTCTGTGCGAATGCAGACGATGTAAACATGACATTTAACATGGCTTGCAATAGTCAACATGCCATTCAAAATGTTTATAATGAAACCTATCAGTGACAAAACCCCTCCTGTGCCCACAAAGAATCATAAGTGCACTCTGCCGCCTGGTTGTCTCGCTAGCCCCTCAGCAGATAGAGTAGAACACAAAGATGAATGACAGCGCAGTCGGTGGGTGATCGTCTGTCGCGCTAGCCCCTCAGTAGATGGAGTAGAACACAAAGATGTACGCGCTCTCTCTCTCTCTCTGGCGCCCGTCTGTCACATGAAACAGAGAGCTATCGCATCTGTCCCATGAGCAAGGATGCAGGAACGTATCGTAGCACCTAGCTGATTCCCACACAGCTCATTGCCATCGCGTCGAAGATATTATCGTGGGCGGCTGAAAAGATTCTCACGTTGACAATTCGTTACTGTACACTCCGCGCGCGCGCAAGTCACCATTTGCTGTTAAAGCATGGACACTGTCGATTTGTTTAATTCTTCAATGTCTTGCTAGCCAGTTACAAAAATGTGTGAGAAATATAAGGGAGACGTTCACACTCATTCATCAATTACAAGTCGTTTGAAGCAATGTCTTTCGATATCGCTTTCTTTGACATGAGTCGAACCCTTGAGCTCCGCTGTGGATGCAGGGTGAAGATGGGGAAAGTCTTTCTCCTGGCTGCTTTGCAGGCAGAGAAAGGCGAAGCAATTCGCTGCCCCGTCCATCTTATTCCACATGAGCTTGTGGAGAACCCTTTATTTAGGGATATGGCGCTAGAATATCTGGCGTTGCTGAGAATTCAGCGTCCGGAATACTTCGAGTAATCGAAGTATTCCATCGGTCCTTCCGAGGGCCCGGTCACCAATTCGTTGGAGGCCACCCTATTAACAAAGAAAAGTTACAGACTGTGCCACACACAAACACTAGATTCAAGGATCTCTATCTTTCTTAGAAAATGAAGAAGCTCTTATTAAATTCATCTGATGAGAACTCAACTTCATGACAAGGTGCCCAACACACATCTTTAAAGGTCTAACTGCCATGAAATCATCATGTTTAAAGTTTTAAGGCCCCTATGATAAGTAGCAAGGATCTTTTACATGATGTAAAATATAAACGTGTGTAGAGAGAGGTTTTGACCTGAAGTCATGAATTTATTTCTTCACTACTCCTCAAATGGAAAGAGTAAGGGTGGTGGAAGAATCATCAGAGCAACATGTTGTATAGTAATGCAGGCAATGACAGCCACGATTGGACTTACAGATTTAGCGTTTTATATAACATACATCAATGATAACTGTTGTTGTAGAGTGTATACATGCATTTACTGACTTAGCCATTGGTGAATTACACATCTAAATTGGTAAAGTCCATCATCTAAGGGGTAGGCTTACCTACCGTTGGATTTAGGGACTTAGTCATTTGGATAATACAAATGAACGATCTCTTTTAGTATAGAATACGTGATGCATATGTTCGCTTTATAAAATGACTTTGAAGGCAAGACTTAATTTTCATGGTGAAAAGCCAGTTTTGATATCGTTGATGAGAGATAGTTACATACTCATTATGTTATACACTTTACATTTGATGTGGTCAGCTGAAAAATGATTGATGCATGTTCAATAGAAGCGTTGTATGTATCTTAGTGATTGGAATCATAAGTGTGTAAAGAGTTGATGAGGAAAATACATAATAGTCAACGCAGGAAAGTTTCTTGTTATCCAATCTAGGAATATATGAACATCATTCATCAGTCAGTGTTGTATTTTAAAAGTTGTATGCTGACAGAGACATAAGTTTACTAAATTATACAGCAAAACTCCTAAATCCATAGGATAGGTGCCCCTGTGTTGAAATTTAAGGATTTAGCGTTTTAAAAGTGTAAGTTACATAGATAAATCACTAAGTCCATAGTATAGTCAAGCCTATGACAAGACTTGGCGTTTTATATGATCCATGTTAGTAATATCTGCTCGTGTAGGATGTGACTCAATGAGTTTAGTCAGATAATGTATCATCAACTTTATTCACTTAGTTATATGATGGAGAAAGTGTGAGATAGAAGTGAAAGCGATCTCATAAAGTTTAGAAGACATAGTAGTAGCATTGTAGGAATAAGTAAAGTGAAAAGTTATGTCGCATGAAATCAGTGATGCAAGATTAGCTCGCATTGAAATGAATTGGTAGTGTAACAAACAAGCTATGTGAGATTCAGCATATGTTTGAAGACAAGCGCTGTTAAAAGGTTTTGAGATGATGTGAATTTTATCACGTCATGTTCATGGATGTAACAGAATGAATGTTTCTACTGGTTGAGTGTATAAGATAGAACACATATCATAGTTGTTGCATGTAAACTGGAGGTTCATATTCAACGAAAGCAAAGATTGAGATTGCAAAGTTTAATGAATAGGTAGTGTAGCAAATTGGTTAGACATAGTTAGAAGAAACCGCAGTAACATATCGTGATAGTATCATATTGCATTAGGACTGTTAATTTATGAAAGTAATTCACGTAAAGTTAAACTGAAGTAGTTTGTATACTTGATGAAGACAAGATACTATGAGTGTGAACGTAGGAATAGCATGCAATGGAGTATGCGTTGAAATGATTGTATGCCAACTGTATATGAAAAGTTATTTCCAACAGCAAATAAGTAACACGAACGTATTAAGGTGCTACAAGTCTTTCATATTGATGAGGTTGACTGGAAGAAATGACTGTTGTCGTAAATGGGGAATTCAGCCTATGTTGAAAGTCAGGTACTGTGAAAGTTTTTATGATGATATTTGTCAAGATTGAATGCAAAGTATCACATCATGTTTATAGATTAAAAGTGGAAGAGAATAAATGTCTTTACAGGTTTTGAGTGTATAGGATAGAACACATGAAACAGTTACACTATGTAAATAAAGTTAAAGGGTCACAGTTGATGAAAGGTAGCTTTGATAGATTTCACATGGGTTGTTATGTAGAATGAATTGATATTCATAAATGGAAGTATGATGTAGTGATAAAGTGTTTCTAAGCCTTTCTTATGAGTGTCTATGTAAGGCTGACTTTCATAAGTTGAGAAATGACTGTCTTCATAAGTGCAGAATAAAAGTATTTAGCTAGCGTGCATTATCTTTCAGGGATGATTGAACTCAAGTATTGTTATGCAGTATGTCTTGTGATGATATTTCGTATTGAACACTGTATCAAGTCATAAGTATGGGTATGAAGTATAATAGAATAAATGTTTCATTCACAGGTTGAGAATATAGGAGGCACAAAGTATTGGTTGTATGTCATAGAGGGAAAAGCAAGTAATTTATAGAGTGACAGAGTCGATGTGTATGTGAAAGTATGTTAACGTATACATCCTATCCGAGAAATAGTATTAGGTCTCTGTGTAGATGTCTCAATAACGTTTCATGGTTGTATTAGAATAAATCTGGTCAGTTGGGTAGTTCTCCCTTTAATTTTTTCTTTATATTCTCTCTCTCTCTCTATGTCTGCCTGTGTGTATTTTCTTCTTTGTATCTGGTTGGGTGAGTGTTGTGACTTTTTAAGTTGGTTTCCTTTAGAGGATAGAATATTCATTTCGTATAGAATATGATAATAGGAATATATTAAGGGTAGTATCTTTGTATATTGCAAGAGGTACAGCATCATGGTTAGCAGGGTAGCAGCTCTATGTGTGTGACTTCCGTGCATGTTCGTGTGAGCGTGTCTGTGTGCGTATGAGTGCGTGATAATAAAGCGATGACTTGTAACCATTCATCAAACTAATGAACATTATACAAAAACAGAAGAAGCAAATGGCATCATTTGGCTGCTACCTTGCTAACCATGATGCTATACCTCTTGCAATATACAAAGATACTACCCTTAATATATTCCTATTATCATATTCTATACGAAATGAATATTCTATCCTCTAAAGGAAACCAACTTAAAAAGTCACAACACTCACCCAACCAGATACAAAGAAGAAAATACACACAGGCAGACATAGAGAGAGAGAGAGAATATAAAGAAAAAATTAAAGGGAGAACTACCCAACTGACCAGATTTATTCTAATACAACCATGAAACGTTATTGAGACATCTACACAGAGACCTAATACTATTTCTCGGATAGGATGTATACGTTAACATACTTTCACATACACATCGACTCTGTCACTCTATAAATTACTTGCTTTTCCCTCTATGACATACAACCAATACTTTGTGCCTCCTATATTCTCAACCTGTGAATGAAACATTTATTCTATTATACTTCATACCCATACTTATGACTTGATACAGTGTTCAATACGAAATATCATCACAAGACATACTGCATAACAATACTTGAGTTCAATCATCCCTGAAAGATAATGCACGCTAGCTAAATACTTTTATTCTGCACTTATGAAGACAGTCATTTCTCAACTTATGAAAGTCAGCCTTACATAGACACTCATAAGAAAGGCTTAGAAACACTTTATCACTACATCATACTTCCATTTATGAATATCAATTCATTCTACATAACAACCCATGTGAAATCTATCAAAGCTACCTTTCATCAACTGTGACCCTTTAACTTTATTTACATAGTGTAACTGTTTCATGTGTTCTATCCTATACACTCAAAACCTGTAAAGACATTTATTCTCTTCCACTTTTAATCTATAAACATGATGTGATACTTTGCATTCAATCTTGACAAATATCATCATAAAAACTTTCACAGTACCTGACTTTCAACATAGGCTGAATTCCCCATTTACGACAACAGTCATTTCTTCCAGTCAACCTCATCAATATGAAAGACTTGTAGCACCTTAATACGTTCGTGTTACTTATTTGCTGTTGGAAATAACTTTTCATATACAGTTGGCATACAATCATTTCAACGCATACTCCATTGCATGCTATTCCTACGTTCACACTCATAGTATCTTGTCTTCATCAAGTATACAAACTACTTCAGTTTAACTTTACGTGAATTACTTTCATAAATTAACAGTCCTAATGCAATATGATACTATCACGATATGTTACTGCGGTTTCTTCTAACTATGTCTAACCAATTTGCTACACTACCTATTCATTAAACTTTGCAATCTCAATCTTTGCTTTCGTTGAATATGAACCTCCAGTTTACATGCAACAACTATGATATGTGTTCTATCTTATACACTCAACCAGTAGAAACATTCATTCTGTTACATCCATGAACATGACGTGATAAAATTCACATCATCTCAAAACCTTTTAACAGCGCTTGTCTTCAAACATATGCTGAATCTCACATAGCTTGTTTGTTACACTACCAATTCATTTCAATGCGAGCTAATCTTGCATCACTGATTTCATGCGACATAACTTTTCACTTTACTTATTCCTACAATGCTACTACTATGTCTTCTAAACTTTATGAGATCGCTTTCACTTCTATCTCACACTTTCTCCATCATATAACTAAGTGAATAAAGTTGATGATACATTATCTGACTAAACTCATTGAGTCACATCCTACACGAGCAGATACTACTAACATGGATCATATAAAACGCCAAGTCTTGTCATAGGCTTGACTATACTATGGACTTAGTGATTTATCTATGTAACTTACACTTTTAAAACGCTAAATCCTTAAATTTCAACACAGGGGCACCTATCCTATGGATTTAGGAGTTTTGCTGTATAATTTAGTAAACTTATGTCTCTGTCAGCATACAACTTTTAAAATACAACACTGACTGATGAATGATGTTCATATATTCCTAGATTGGATAACAAGAAACTTTCCTGCGTTGACTATTATGTATTTTCCTCATCAACTCTTTACACACTTATGATTCCAATCACTAAGATACATACAACGCTTCTATTGAACATGCATCAATCATTTTTCAGCTGACCACATCAAATGTAAAGTGTATAACATAATGAGTATGTAACTATCTCTCATCAACGATATCAAAACTGGCTTTTCACCATGAAAATTAAGTCTTGCCTTCAAAGTCATTTTATAAAGCGAACATATGCATCACGTATTCTATACTAAAAGAGATCGTTCATTTGTATTATCCAAATGACTAAGTCCCTAAATCCAACGGTAGGTAAGCCTACCCCTTAGATGATGGACTTTACCAATTTAGATGTGTAATTCACCAATGGCTAAGTCAGTAAATGCATGTATACACTCTACAACAACAGTTATCATTGATGTATGTTATATAAAACGCTAAATCTGTAAGTCCAATCGTGGCTGTCATTGCCTGCATTACTATACAACATGTTGCTCTGATGATTCTTCCACCACCCTTACTCTTTCCATTTGAGGGGTAGTGAAGAAATAAATTCATGACTTCAGGTCAAAACCTCTCTCTACACACGTTTATATTTTACATCATGTAAAAGATCCTTGCTACTTATCATAGGGGCCTTAAAACTTTAAACGTGATGATTTCATGGCAGTTAGACCTTTAAAGATGTGTGTTGGGCACCTTGTCATGAAGTTGAGTTCTCATCAGATGAATTTAATAAGAGCTTCTTCATTTTCTAAGAAAGATAGAGATCCTTGAATCTAGTGTTTGTGTGTGGCACAGTCTGTAACTTTTCTTTGTTAATAGGGTGGCCTCCAACGAATTGGTGACCGGGCCCTCGGAAGGACCGATGGAATACTTCGATTACTCGAAGTATTCCGGACGCTGAATTCTCAGCAACGCCAGATATTCTAGCGCCATATCCCTAAATAAAGGGTTCTCCACAAGCTCATGTGGAATAAGATGGACGGGGCAGCGAATTGCTTCGCCTTTCTCTGCCTGCAAAGCAGCCAGGAGAAAGACTTTCCCCATCTTCACCCTGCATCCACAGCGGAGCTCAAGGGTTCGACTCATGTCAAAGAAAGCGATATCGAAAGACATTGCTTCAAACGACTTGTAATTGATGAATGAGTGTGAACGTCTCCCTTATATTTCTCACACATTTTTGTAACTGGCTAGCAAGACATTGAAGAATTAAACAAATCGACAGTGTCCATGCTTTAACAGCAAATGGTGACTTGCGCGCGAGCGGAGTGTACAGTAACGAATTGTCAACGTGAGAATCTTTTCAGCCGCCCACGATAATATCTTCGACGCGATGGCAATGAGCTGTGTGGGAATCAGCTAGGTGCTACGATACGTTCCTGCATCCTTGCTCATGGGACAGATGCGATAGCTCTCTGTTTCATGTGACAGACGGGCGCCAGAGAGAGAGAGAGAGCGCGTACATCTTTGTGTTCTACTCCATCTACTGAGGGGCTAGCGCGACAGACGATCACCCACCGACTGCGCTGTCATTCATCTTTGTGTTCTACTCTATCTGCTGAGGGGCTAGCGAGACAACCAGGCGGCAGAGTGCACTTATGATTCTTTGTGGGCACAGGAGGGGTTTTTTCACTGATAGGTTTCATGATAAACATTTTGAATGGCAGCATGTTGACTATTGCAAGCCATGTTAAATGTCATGTTTACATCGTCTGCATTCGCACAGAAAATGCTGTTTCCTACCAATGAGTTTTCTACACAGACGTATTCATTGTGTGAGTTCAAGGGTCGAGTCGTTGAACTAAGACTTATGCGTTTCTACAGGTCTTTATATGAGCTTTCAACACGCCTGCAATCTATGAAAGTTTTACCAACATAAAGTTGTTGACATAAAGTTTCTTACACCACAGTTCATGTTTACGTCTTTCATTTGAATGTCAGATTTGTATGTTCATCTGTCCATGATGAGTGTAAACGTTGTCACAGTTCTCCTTTATTTCCCGTAAACCAGTTGTGACACTTTTGTGTTTCACTTCATCTAGCAGGTTGATTTTTATCTCACACATAATGTTTCCTATCTCATATGCATTCGACTAACAACAAGTTGTTATGTCTATACTTGTATGCTGTCGATGTAGAGTGCAAACACGCTGTCTTTATTTACAAAACACACACATTCAATTTGATAAAGGCAAACAACACATTTAGTAAAGCTGGTACGCTAACGGGTGTGACTGCAAAAACATTTCATAAAACTTTTTTCAACGTTCACTAAGTTTCACAACAACTTGTCAAAGACTTCTTACAAAACTTATTTCAACATTTGCATTTAAGCGAACATGTGCTTCACATATTCTACACGAACGGTTAACGCATGTAATATAAAACCCTAAATCCAACCGTAGAGGAGCCTAGCCTTGGATGATGGACTTTACGACCCACGCGATTCAATGTCATGGAATCAGACTCAACGTGTGTGACAACATCTGGTTTTATAAAACATTCAACACTTATTCCTATCCATCTCACTTTTATATCCAACATGTTAAACTTAGATTTGATTTCAACCACTCAAGTTGTCAAAAACTTGCATGCGTTGTCTAATATTCAATTCATTCTGTACACAGATTCGCTTTACTTCACATCCAAAGTTAATGACTACCTAACAGATGGATTCACTCTGAATTTACACTTCACCGTTTGTGAAAAGACTGTCACATAAAACATTTTACACACTGCAGTCCGGATCTCAACTAAGGATAAAAACTTTCTAGTGCTGTGGTGAACACTGTTTTCATATAACATTCTAAACTCTCATTGCAGTAGAAAACTGCTTTTAGTAAACCTGATGAAGCGAATCTGACAGTCATGGAGTTTGAATTTCTAATAGGGAAACATTTGCCAACTGTCTCCAATAAAACTTTCTAACACTGTGAAAGTAAGTTACAAGACAATCTACACTGTGCAGTAAAACCTTTTCGATAAAACTTTCTAGTGCTGTGAAAGTAAGTTACAAGACAATCTACACTGTGCAGTAAAACCTTCTAAAACTTTCCAGTGCTGTGATGAGTTCGGTCAGTCATACAACGTCAATGATCAAACATTATTTTCACAAACGTGTGTCGCGGTAATATTGTTTGACTACACTAACGCTTACATTTCATAACACTTGTGTTTCATAAAACGCCATGATCAAATTTTCTAACTATACATCAACCTGTGTTGCAGTAAAACCTTTGTACAACATGATACACTTTCTGATTAGACTTACGAATACAACTTCAATGATCAAACTTTCTAACTATACATCAACCTGTGTAGCAGTAAAACCTTTATACAACATGATAAAGTTTCTGACTACACTAACTTTGCAAAAAACATGATACACTTTCTGACTAGACTTACGAATACAACTTCAATGATCAAACTTTCTAACTATACATCAACCTGTGTAGCAGTAAAAATATTTGACTACACTAACTTTGCTTTTACAAACCATGATACAGTTTCTGACTAGACTTACGAATAAAACGTTGATGATCAAACTTTCTAACTATACATCAACCTGTGTTGCAATAAAACTTTTGTACAATATGATAAAGTTTCTGACGACACTGACAAGAGCTTGTTCACTAGCGAAGAGAGAAGTCTGTGACGTGTTGCGTGTGGCGCATGAATGTCCTCCCTTCATTCCATTCATCAATTCGTCTCCGTGATAGAGACAAGAACTGATGGTTCATTCTCGCATGCTTGGCCAACTGTCGGGAAACAAGTGCACTGGAGATTTTATGAGGTAACCTGTGGCAGATAGCTAAATGTCGCCCTGGCGGTCAGAGTACAACGTTGAGACGAAAGGCAACCACTTGTAAACATGACGCAGAGAGGTTTCACAAGGATTACCATTGCCCACGTCCCGTGCAGTACTCATCGCTACGGACTTCACCGCTGTCTCGAAAGAACGCCCACCCACAGGAAGTATCACACCGAAAATCTCCGTGACTTGCACCGTCCATGACTTGATAGCCAGACATGAAAACCGGTGGAGTTGGTAAGAGGTTGGCAGACTTTGATCAGCTTGATAGCAAGCCGTAGAGAGCTTGATTCACCAGCGTTTTGCAATGGAGATGTTTAGAGGCCACCCATGGCAAGATAGCTAAGACTCAACCGATTGGCGTTCAAAGTGCTACGTTGAGAACTGTGTCAAATGCCCAACATGAGACATGAGTTGCCCCAGCGGTTTCGGTCTAAACTATGACACACTCCCTTGCCACACTTATCACTACGGTATCGTCCGCCGTCCCGAAGGAACACCCTGTCAGTGGAATATTACAGCAAAACTCTCCGTGTCTTGCTCGCTTTCAGTGAAAAGCTGCTTATACCATGAGAAGACTGGCTCAGACATCATTAAAAATCATCTAGTTGACTTCAGCAGGGTCGAAAAACCCAGAAAACCTCCAAAACTAGTGAATTTAAATTTTTCAACTTTTTAGCACTACTTACAACATTTTATAAGTAGTCTATCACTTAGAGCAGGTCAATAGCAACCGAACCTTTTTTGAATCAAGTCAAACGGACTTGTAGAAGCAAAGTTACAAGCCTTTAAAGTTTTGGAGTCTTTTATGGCCTGGAGACGAAGGCCATCTCCTGGCGAACCTCTAAGTCTGACGCCTTAGCTGAGTTCAGCAATGAAATTTTCTAAGTCGGTTTCTTACAGAAACTCGGAATTTGGAATGTCCGAAGCTATCATCGGAGCTCAGAGAGACGACCTACCTCTGACAATCGCTCTCGTCTTAATGACAAGTCTCTCTCGGTTCCCAGCTTATATAGTGTGTGGCGATCAGCTGATGACGTAACACCCATCATCCAAAAACTTTAAACCCGTCTATCTCCGGTTCTAGTGCTCCGATTGACTCCAAATTTTGAGTGTCACGTTTTCTCGCTCTCCCCTTTCATATAAGACATCCCTCGACCCTCTACGATGACCAGAAGCCGAGATGAAAAAACTCTGTCGTTTTTTCAAAAAGTTCCAAAATCTTGGAAAATGCACAAAAACTCGATTTTTAACAGGCTCTCATTTGGAAACGGAGCCTGTCACGCATCTGAAAAGAGGAGATCCTAGAGAACAAAGTGCGGTCTTGCCGCTAAAAGAAACCCGAGCTCTTCATTCACTTCCAATCCTCCACAATTCATCGTCCAAGTTGGCAAAAAAAAGCGACATTTCACATTTGGACTTGAAAAAATCCTAAGTGTCGAGACCACCGTAGTGAAAATTTTCGAAAAAATTTTTTGGACGAATTTCAACCTGAAACCTTGATAGAAGTTTGTTTCACATGATTCTGAACAACTTTGGTCTTTTCGACCAATTTGATCAGTTGAGTCGTTGGGGGGGGGGCGGTTTTTTCACCGAAACTTCACCGACCCAACTTTTCACGACAAACACGATGGGATGGGTCTCGGAGCTCAATTCCAACATTTTGAAAATTTTTTTTTTTTTCATGAAAAAATCCTAAGTGTCGAGACCACCGTAGTGAGAATTTTCGAAAAAATTTTTTGGACGAATTTCAACCTGAAACCTTGATAGAAGTTTGTTTCACATGATTCTGAACAACTTTGGTCTTTTCAACCAATTTAGTCAGTTGAGTCGTTGGGGGGGGGGACCCGTTTCCTCCTCACGGACCCATTCCTCCCAGCACATCCTTGGCCATGTCCCTCACACTGCCTGCCAGAGGTCAGCCTCATGACTCCACATTTCACATTTTGCACTTGCGGCCGCCTGATGACTCAGCCTTTCACAATTTGCACTTGCGTTCAGCATGATGACTCAGCATTTCACAATTTGCACTTGATTTTGGAATGTGCTTACTACTTTCGAGATATTATTTTCTTTCATGCTGACAAATATCTTATTGTCTCTCCTTCTGTGAAACGAGAGTGGTCCGTTTGGCGGCTCTTTTAGTGTAATAAAATTTCGCTGACCATTTGAGCATGTGGTCATTATTGGCGTGCTGGCAGCTGGCCATTTGATCTGATATGTTCATTCCGTTTAATAAATAGTTAGAAATTAGTTAAAACAGCAACTATAATTGAATATAATTGAATGATTTGTTTCCTATATCATATTAAATATTTTTCATTGTTATATTTTGGCCCAGTAAGGGCCTACTCCTTAAAAGGACGGCTGGGTGCGTTCTATAGTAGCCAGATTCGTCTTCTCTAAGTTCTATCATCTTTCGGATGCGGATTAGGCATACTGCCGATCAGATTTCTGATCATCTGTTGATCAATCTGACTCCACTCCTGCCTCACAAAAGATTCCAACCTATTCAAATCATTGCCAGGACAGTTTCGTCAACGAACTCACCGCTTCAAGATAGACCGAACATGCTTGATTGGATTCAAGTCAGGAGACCTTGCCTTCAATTCTTTGTGAAACAATCTGTGTATTTCATCATTGATGGTCAAATGATAAAGAAAACTGGTCATTCGTTTATCGCCATCCTTTCATCGCTTGTTCGGCGCCGTTGAGTTACCGCCCTACTGCAATGCTGACCGTTTGCTGATGATGGATGTTTCGGGAAGATGAGAGATTTGAAGTAGGAAAGTCGCTAAAGATCTACTGTCTGTCGGTCTGTTGGTATATCTTGCGTTACCATGATTGCACGAGCGTGTGTGTAATTAGCTGTTCAAGAATGTTGCCCAATCTTCGATTTCTCTCATAATAGAGACACTTCTTATCCATGAATTTTATCCCCATTCGTATTGCCAAGCTCAGAGGACTAAGTAAATTCTTTTGTCAGAGCAATTGACTGAGAGTCTTGATTAAACATACACACCAGCACATTTTTTGACAACGAGTTAACTCAAAGGTGTCCAATTGCCAAACCACAGAGAACGCTCTGCAGCATGAGGGCACATCTGAATAACAGCGATTTCATCCAATCAGAAATGATCACCATAGGCCTAATTCGCATCCTCTAACAACTTTTTTCAATGCGACACACTTAATACATGAAATTATAACCGAGGTAAATGTGAATAACTTTCAATGTAGTACAATGCTACAAACAGGCATGCATGATTTAAGACAAGATTGTTTCCGCCATGAGAAGGATCTATTAGTTCGCTGCAGAAACAATGTTGTTTTGAATGATATACCGGCACAGCCCTTCAATTCATAGGCATGCATGAATATACATACATATAGTATGGTCGCCAACGGGAGATTTTTGTAATTCATAGTTTTCATCATAAAAATGCAAGTAAGCACTTCTTCTTTTCATTGACCAAAAGTCGAAGTATAATGAAAAGATGCATATATACTGTAGAGGTTTTTGGTAATGTCTATGATGATTGTAGTAAGGTAAATCACCAAAGTAAATTATTCTAGTCTCTAACAGCCCGGAGAGAGTTTTTAGAACACCATCTTGTCTCGCAGTCAGAATAGTTGTGTTAATATTATCATCAGCATTACATTCGCCAAGTGACAGGATGGAAAGGTAATTAAGATAAGGCGAAGAGATTACAAGTGGAAAGTGAAGTAAAGAGAGGTGTTAAAATCAAGGAGAGCAGCAGCTGTACACCATCTGTTAGCGTGCATCGCAACTAAGGCTGATTGATGACACCGCAACAGTACTCCCCTCCCAGCCTTTACGTCAGTCAAGGCGATGCCGTAGTAGAATAAAGATGTTCATCCTGGAACGTAACGAGCGGGAGATTGTATGTGCCGGCCAGAGCGCGTGGTCGGAGTAGGAGTGTCAGCACTTGATCTATCTAAGTGGGCGGGCTTGAGGCGGTCGATGGAAATTGTCTCTGAGCGGCCGTTTTTGGAGATACAGTAAAATTTATCGCTCCGACTGAGGATAAGATACGGCCCGTCGTACGTAGGTTGAAGCGGCTTGCGCACAGCATCGTGTCGGATGAAAACATGACTGCATGTTGCCAATTCGCTGGGAAAGAAAATTGGCTTGGACTGAGGGCGTGGAGACGGGGCTTTCAGCTCTCGCATGAATGACTGAAGTTTTGTGACGTAATCACAAGCGTCCGTTCCGTTTGCATCAGGCTGTGACTGGGAATGATCACTGCTGAGGAATTGACCAGGTAAACGCAATGTGGTGCCGAGAGTCAATTCAGCTGGGGAGCAATTAATGTCGGTTTTGACGGCTGACCGCAAACCGAGCATAACGATAGGCAAATTGTCTGTCCAATGCTGCGGCGAGGGTTGTGACTTGAGGGCGGTTTTGAGCTGGCGATGTAAACGCTCCACCATCCCGTTTGACATCGGATGATACGCCGTTGTTCGAATGCGAGTACATCCCAGAAGTTGAGTGAGGTCAGTAAATAAAGCAGACTCAAACTGTCGACCGCGATCAGTTGTGATGATCTCAGGAACGCCAAACATGGAGATCCAGCGCTCCACGAAAGCGCGTGCAACCGTTGATGCGGTGATGTCCTTTATAGGGATAGCTTGAGGCCATCGCGTGAAACGGTCGATGCAGGTTAAGATGTAAGTGTAACCGTTGGAGGGAGCAAACGGTCCGACAAGATCAATGTGGACATGACGAAATCGAGCGTCCGGTGCTGAAAACGTGCCGATGGGAGCACGAGTATGGCGGTTGACCTTCGACTTTTGGCAGGGAATGCAGGCGCGAGTCCATTGTCTGATATCGCGTTTCATATCAGGCCAAACAAAGCGCTCGGATACCAGTTTGATGCTGGGCTTGATGCCAGGATGTGCGATACCGTGAATAACGTCGAATATTCTTCTACGCAAGACAGTTGGGATAAAGGGGCGAGGTAAACCAGTAGAGAGGTCACAAGTCACTGATCGAGTAGACGAAGGAATGGGTATGTCTTGAAATTGTAGGCCAGTGTCATGCTTGTTGCGGTAGCCTTGCAGGTCGCTGTCTTGTCGTTGAGCGTTGGCGATTTCTTCATGAGTAGGGCAGGAAGGACGAGTGATGGCTGAGACTTCCACCCGTGACAAAGTATCAGCAACAATGTTATTCTTACCGCTGACATGTCGAATGTCACAAGAAAACTGCAAAATATAGTCTAGGTGTCGGACTTCTCGCGGGGAATGTCGATCAGCAGACGTGGCGACAGCGTAAGTGAGTGGCTTATGGTCAGTCAGTACGGTGAAGGTCCGACCTTCTAAGCAATGGCGAAAATGGCGAATTGCAAGGTAGATGGCCAGCAGCTCTCTGCCGAAAGTGCTGTACCGGGACTCTGTGTCGGATAGTTTCCGTGAAAAGAATGCAAGCGGTTGAAGTTCACTGTCTGTCAACTGTTGCAGAGACGCACCAACAGCGAAGTTAGACGCGTCGACGGCGAGTACCAACTGTGAAGATTGATCGGGAAAAGCCAGACAAGTAGCGCTGGTGAGGGCACGTTTGGCGTCGTTGAAGGATTGTTCAGCTTCGGAGGACCAACTCAGGGACTTGGATGCGCCTTTGAGCAGATTGGTTAGGGGCTGTAGAAGACTTGCACATCGAGGGATAAAGCGGCGGTAAAAATTGATCATGCCGAGGAATCGACGGAGTTCAGCTATCGAGTTCGGCTGGGGAAAGTTCGAGATAGCAGTGACCTTGTCTTCGACGGGCGCTATTCCATGACAGTCGATCTTGTGTCCGAGAAAGGTAATTGATGAGACACCGAAAACACACTTAGACGGGTTCAGTATGAGTCCGTACTCATCAAGGCGTTGAAACAGCATTCTGAGATGGTACTGGTGCTCTTCCGGTGAGGAGCTAGCGACTAGCAGGTCATCAACGTAGGCAAATACGAAGTTAAAACCACGTAAAATTTCGTCGATGAAGCGTTGAAATGTCTGTGCTGCGTTGCGTAGACCGAAGGGCATCCTGGTAAACTCGAAAAGACCGAAAGGAGTTGTAACTGCAGTCTTCGCAATATCATCAGGTTCGACAGGAATCTGATGATAGGCACGAGTCAAGTCGATGGATGAGAACACAGTCTTGCCTTTGAGGTTGGACGAAAAGTCTTGGATGTGGGGAACTGGATACCGGTCAGGTACAGTCACATGGTTGAGAGCGCGGTAGTCACCGCAAGGGCGCCAATCGCCAGACTTCTTGGTGACCATGTGCAGAGGAGAGGCCCAAGCGCTATCGGACGGACGAACGATACCCATCTCAAGCATGTGCTGGAACTCCTCTTTAGCACAACGCAAACGGTCCGGTGCTAAACGGCGAGGGCGAGTGAAAACTGGAGGGCCTGTGGTGCGGATGTGGTGAGTCACATTGTGCTTGGCAGCGTCATCATGCAGGGAGTGATTCGTTAATCGAGGAAACTGGCGTAGGAGAGTCAAATAAGGACATTGAGAGGCAGGCGCAGACGGATGAGTCAGGAGAGAACTGAGCTGCTGAACACCGTTGGCCGTGGTGCCAAGAACAAAAAGGCTTGTAAAGCTGTCCAGAAGGCGACGGTGGTTCAGGTCAATCAGGAGGTGGAAGTGGCTGAGGAAGTCAGCTCCGATGATAGGATGAGTGACATCAGCTATCACAAAAATCCACCGAAAGGTACGCCGTAGTCCCAAATTCAAAGTCAACGATCGCTGGCCGAAGGTTGAGATGATGGCGTGATTAGCTGCGAAGAGAGGTTCACCACGGAAGCCATTTCGACGATCAGCAGTCGTAGGAGGAAGGACACTGACCTCAGCACCACTGTCGATCAGGAACTTGGTGCCAGAGTAGCGGTCCCAAACAAAAAGTCGGCAGCTCGGAGATGAAGGGCCCGTGGCAGCCGCCACCTCTACTGCGGGGCCGAGGAGTTTCCCGATTGGAAGCTGCAGGGCTTAATGCACTTCTCAGCTGCAGTGCTGTATTTTCGGTGGTACCAGCACACATCAGGACGGTCGCCAACAGGACGATTAGAACGGTCCCGGGACTTAGAACGCTCACGTGAGTTCCTAGTAGTGCACAAGGAGGAGATGCGTTCAGCAAGTCGGTTCACTGTCTTCTCCAAGCGATCCAGTCGGTCGCTGAGACTGTCAGGGCGGTTGACTGAAGCGACCGCGGCGTGGAGAGGAACTGGAGCGTCGAGAATTCGATCAGCTATGTCTGCAACATCTTCAAGTGGCATGGAGTCCTTGGAGGCAGCGAGAATGGATTGAGCATGGAGGGGGAGTCTCTGAACGAAGAGTTGTCGCAGAAGTCCTTCATCGAAGTTGCGGTGACCCAGCAGGTGACGCATGCGGCGCAGGAGTTGCGAAGGCTTACGATCACCAAGCTCCTCCTCGCTGAGTAGCTGACGCAACCGTTTGTGTTCGGAGACTGAGGTTCGCTTGATGATGGCAGCCTTCAGCTCATCATACTGATCGGTCATCGGTCGAGAAACGATCAGGTCGCGAACTTCTTGAGCGATCTCTTGAGGGAGTGTGCGAATGATGTGGCCAAACATAGTTTCCTGCTTGGTAACTCGACAGACGTCGAATTCCGCCTCGCAGAGTGAGAACCACAGCTCGACGTCGGAGGACCAGAAGGAAGGTAGCTTCACACTTAGAGCGGCGAGTTGAGTTGGGTCGGCCATGATTTTTAGTTGGGCGCCAATTTGTAGAGGTTTCTGGTAATGTCTATGATGATTGTAGTAAGGTAAATCACCAAAGTAAATTATTCTAGTCTCTAACAGCCCGGAGAGAGTTTTTAGAACACCATCTTGTCTCGCAGTCAGAATAGTTGTGTTAATATTATCATCAGCATTACATTCGCCAAGTGACAGGATGGAAAGGTAATTAAGATAAGGCGAAGAGATTACAAGTGGAAAGTGAAGTAAAGAGAGGTGTTAAAATCAAATAGAGCAGCAGCTGTACACCATCTGTTAGCGTGCATCGCAACTAAGGCTGATTGATGACACCGCTACAATACAACCGAACGTTTCGGGAATTCTCTCCTCCTCAGCGTCGTAAACTCAGTCGGCAACGTCTTCCGCAAGATACCCAGACTAATATTTATATCAACCGAGACAGAGTGCAGCAATCAGATTTAGAACTCTTCAAGTTCGCGGTTGAGATTTATCTGCGGTGAATTGTACTTGATGTAGCGAGCTTCTGTTATGCGCAGGGGCGGATCCAGAATTTTCGAAAGGGAGGGGTCCAAACATCGGGGGGGGGCGCACACATATATCCATAGAGGCGCATCGGCCAGTACCGCAAGGCAAGACTTTGCTATAATGAACACATCACTTAAACAAGGTGACAGATTTAAAAAGGTTTGTGGTAAATCACTTTTGCAGGGCCAAACTTAAAACAAATATCGCTTAAAATTAATGACAATTTCGTGTGTAATTGAAGTAAAGGGGAGTTGCCGTGTGTATTGATAGTTTCATTCGTGTGACCGTGTGCAGCAGGGCCAAACCGTGTGACACACGAGTAAACTGTGTGAGTTGGCAACACTGCGAAACAGTAACTAGGGCGCCCTAGAGAGGGTGGATGAAACAGTAACTAGGGCGCCCTTGAGAGATGAAACAGCAGCTGGATGAAACAGCAGCTGGGGCACCCTAGAGAGAGTAGATGAAACAGTAGCTGGAGCGCCCTAGAGAGGGTAGATGAAACAGTAGCTGGGGCGCCCTGCAGAGAGTAGATGAAACAGTAACTAGGGCGCCCTAGAGAGAGAGTGACTGAGACAGAAACTGGGGCGCCCTAGAGAGGGTGGATTAAACAGTAACTGGGGCGCTAGAAACGCCAGAATGTCTAAGTGGGGAATTTCAAGGCACTTATAATCTTTCTTAGCCACAAACACATAATATAAAAAACAAGGCGCCTATCCTATGAAAAGGGCGCCAGTACATACCAAACGGGGGGTTCCGGACCCCCAGGACCCCCCCTCTGGATCCGCTACTGATGCGTGTTTCTAATGGATCTCTGCGCTTTTCCAAAATCTCCAGAGAGAAAAGGTCAATAGATTTAGAGACAGTTCTTGATGCATATAAACCAAATGTTCGGTCAGCGCACTGCTTTCAGTGTCATTCGCATTAGCACGACAATGTTATTGATAGCGGAAGTGAAAAGGGCGATTGCTTCGACCGATATAAAAGTTGCTGCAAATAATATAAGTTTGACCGATCAAGAAGCTAATCATCCGTTTCACATTAAGTATAGACATTTCAACTGCAGAATGACATAACAGTTTGCAGCATTGACACTTCGAGTTCATCGCTGACTTTCCAACAGCAGAATTGCCGAAATGAGGTGAAGCGTTCCCGTTTCAAATGCAGATTCCCATATCAACAGCATAATGAAAAAAAACAGACGTCAATTCACCCTAATCAATGGCGATCTGCAAAGCAGATATAAAAATTCCAAATCGAGTGCAACATTCTCATTTCAAGTGAAATTATCATAACCATGCATCAAAATATATCATACAGATAAATCTTGGCTGTACTCGCAAGCTGACGAGATAGCAGATGATCATATCAGCTTCAAAGTAAATCAGAAAAAGCAGCGAAATCAAGATTTTACTCGAAGCGACTCTCTATAAGACTGTTTCCATGAATGAAAGATTGCCGCTTAGACAGAAATCTTCATCTGGCTAAAGAGCATAGTCTGCAAGCTCCCTTAACTAAACATTTTCTTGCTTTATCCCAGATCATGAATTGACTACTAGGTAATAAGTGACCGTTTTCTGTTGCAGAATACAATTTATTCAAATGCAATTATTGCAATTAAAATGTACAATCTTAATGCATCCTGACTAGGCTTGGAAAAACTTTGATTACATCAGAATGCATCTCTCATTACCTTCTTGCCATTTCACCGATTAAATCAATTAAATCAATTAATCAATTAAAATCAATTAAATCAAAAAACGTATCATTGTCTATAGCTAAATAACACAGCACTGATGGAAATAACAGCTAGCAAAAAAAGGGCTTGTACAAGTAGCGTGGACAACATTAAAATGTCTATCTTCTCGATAAAAGTCTTGGCATGGTTAGGATTCATTACTCATCACACATTAGTCGAATGATCTCATGATCGATAAGCTTTATGAAATATATTGATATGAACTTCAGTGAAATTTATTGGAGTATTGACTTCTAGACGAAAACGATTAGCTATCATTGAATACAGCAACTAGCATTCATCTGCACTGCAAGTTTTATAGAGACATAGAAGAACAGAAAATAAATATCATACATCGATTGAAAGATGAAAATTATAATATTGGTAAATCAGCTTAGTCCAATACTTTAATCTGTTTATCCCCGAGTAGCACATTTCAGCATTCACTTTCCGTCATTCAGTTCAGCATCCTCACAGTTCAGTCATTATTTACACAAGTGTAACTGATGAAAGTGTGCATTGCCCATAGACTACTATTGCATGAATCCATCCAATCGGTTAAGCAGTCGATTTCATTCCCCTACAGACCAAATTGAATAGAGAGTACATTTGAAGAATGTGCAAAAAAAGTAAAAGCAAAGTAAAGCAATTCCCAGTCTATATTCATAATCGATTTGAATAACTATGACTCAACAGGTTAAATGAATAAGGAAAGAGCTGAGTCTTTACTGCTTTCATTGTTTCATTCTGCATTTGAAACGATAATGCTGCAGTTGATTTGGTAAAGAGCAGCAGATTACGTAATTAATGCATTTGAAACAGCAATGACCAAGGCTCTTTTCGACTGCTGCACTTTAAAATAGCATTATCTTGAAAGGACAAAACTCGTGGGCATGAAACTATGGATGTGCATATGTTAACAACGTTTTCTGAAAATAGTTCCCACATGTGAATCTGGTAAATTCAAGTTTTAAAGCATATTAAGTAAGTGTAAGAACATAACCTTAACTGAAAATTATATAACAATGGGTAACCCAAAGAACTGAATTTCCTCGGGTTAGAATACCCGTTCGTTAAACAATTTCCTCGTTATTTCACACTTAAGCAGCAGAAATTGGCTGAAGCAATGAATCAATTTTCTTCCAAGCACTTCAACAATATGATAATCACCTGAAAATTTGGTGGTCATTACATAATTAGTTTTGACTTATCTATCGTTTGTCTGAATTGGGACGGAACTTTCCTCAATCTGGCGGGGTTTACTGCGCTGTCCACATGTTAACCTATGTTTAATTGCAAAATGATTATGATGTAGAACGACAAAATGACAAATGTATGACAAAAAATTTTTTGTAATGACGATAACAAAATCAGAATGAAATTCAAAAGGATTTGAAAGAGTGATCGTTCCATGCCAAACATAACAAAGTGCATGTCGCCACTCCAACTTCATGTCATATTCTGATTATTAATAGCCAATTTAACTGCATGAGCTTCACTCATTTAAATAGAACATAGGAAAATTAATATGGACTTTATAGACATGAATTCATTTTGCTTGTTATTGAATCACTGTGAATATTTCTATAGGTACTTGTATTTGCAATTTTATTTTTGAATTTCAAAAGAAAGATTTTTTAGTTGAATCTGTCCCTTGTCAAGCTAAAGAATCGTTTTCCAGTGACATTTGAAACTTAAAAAATACAATTGTTCCGAGCGTGTTGAACGTGTCTATTCCTTACAATCTTGTCACAATTAAACTACTCAGAAAGATCACTGTGCTCTATCACTGCGCAGGTATTGTAAATTCTTGTAGAATGCATCATACCACACAATGAGGATCGTACACGTTTGTCCAAATCTCGGCAAGCATTGCCGCAGAATGAAATCTGAAAAACACAACAATAGGTTTGCAAATACCGTTCAATAGAAACCATGTTGTCTGTCCAAAGAAATTAGTATAGCGGGTTTTCATTATTGTAGTCTTCAATAACAATGTCTGATTGATCCACATCATCAAATTGATTGTTAAAAGAACCATCAGCATCGTATTTCCGGGCTTATGTCTTGCCATTGTTAGTGCTTTTGTTGTGCACAAATTTATTGCAATCAAAATGAAAACGGTTTGAGCAAAATATTGGAAAACATCAGTTACATTGTGAGTGACTGCGATTAAATTTTCAACCGTCATATTTGGGTTTGAACTAGTCATTTGCGTGGTATAACAATCACTTAGTAAAAGAAATACACTGAAGATCACTTTGGCAAAGAAAGAAAGGTTCATGAGGAACCTATCGACAAAAAGATCATGATGAGTTGTTATATCTAGGAGTCGAAACATTCGAAAGCATAAATAGACAACAATGATGAAGCTAATCAAACTCATACATAATTCAAATGACTGTATTTGGCTTGCGACTACTTTGTTTGATTTCAAGAGAAAATTGCTTACTATATAGACGATGTATAAAGCACTAACTAGAATACTTAGAAACAGTCCAGCATGTGATTTGTCGCAAACATGGTACACTGACTCGACACCGACTAAGTCTGGATTTAGTCCGGATGATGTACACAATGGTGGAGAGACTTCTCCAAGTTCCTTCATTTTACTTAAATCCTTTCCATCATCAGAATTACAGCTGCTTTTTGGATAGTCTTTAAGGCCTACTCTGCGATAAATGTTGACTAGGGCACCAGCTGATATTACGGCATATTCAATGACACAAGGATATAAATAGACTTGTGCATCCGACGCAATGACCCTCAAGTCAACTCCAAAAAATGTTGTGGTATTTGAAGACTTGGTTGTGTGTTTGACTTGATTTAGTGTAAACAAATGATGGGCTTCATATGTTGCTGTACTAAACCAATGACAGATGTTTGCAGATATTAGATGCATTAAAATGAATTTAGTCAACCGTGGTCTACGATGAAACATGGTCCTATGATGTTTGAATAAAAAGTAACTTTGAATCATCTGGAAAGCGATCAAGGTTCCTTGCAAGATAAAACTAGCCACATTCCGATATCCCCTGACAGCATCCGTTATGATGATCAGAACTCCAAGAATCACTCCACCCATGCAAAATATGATAAGTCCAATTCGAAGAAAGAAGTTTAGACCTTCCTCAACTTGAGGAACCGTGTCGATTGCGGTTGTGTCATGCAAAGAAAGCCTTTTCGTCTTGCTCTGTCGATAATGAGCCGTATCCACAAGGAGGAATATGATAAATATGGTTCCAATCATGGAAATGACAATATCAAAATAAAGGAATAAACTATATCCAATCGAATCCATAACATGGTCAATAACTCCTACCAAGGCAAAAGTCAATCCCAAACAAGAGGTAATGACAAAATACACCCACAACCCCAACTCGTCGATATTATGGATAACATTCGATGTGATAGACGAAACTTCACTTGGCGCTGTTTTACTATCAGGATACTCTGATATCATCGTTGTCTGTCGGCTTCTAACAAGTCCTTCGTAATTGTTGGATTCCATTGCGGATACCGGGCGGTGCAACTGACCAGCAAGGAATAATGGAGGATTTTGTGATATTTGGCTCAGCGTTCTTCCGCGAACGGAGAGTGCTTTTGTATAGTTTGAAGAGTTGATGGAGCGAGCATAGGCATCGTTGGCGGAACAGGATCTACGACGATAGAAACTCATGTTGATCAAATGATTGTGACTTGATTATCAGCACACTATATCAATTCATGGAGTCTGAAGGACACAACATGTTCTTGCTTGACTATATCAATAATGTTCTTGCAGGTTTTTAAGTGAAGCTTGATGAAATCATGTGATTAAATGATAAACAGGCATGCAGCATTGTCTGTGTATGGGAGCACTCAACTTATCTGACTTAAATGAATGCCGTCAAAATTATTGACTTGTTGTAAATGCTTCGATAAGGTGCACTTTATGGTACGTTGTCGATCTAAGTGCTTTTTCATGAGCGTATGAAGGCACAAACTTCAGCAGAATGATGAGCTGCCTGCTCAGCGGTTATCTATATTCAACCTGAAAGTGTGAAACTTCCCTGGTATATCCTGTGAATAGGTTATATCAAGCGGATTTGATTCCAGCTGATGCATTCTTGGAGCCGGTCTGTAATGTAATCGCTACATTGGGAAGAGAGTGCCGGTAGTGGCCGGTGCACGCGGCTGATGTTGAGATCAGACTACTGGTGGAGGCGAACTCAAGCCCAAGTGATGTAGTGATATACACTGATGTTTCAGTAAAGCGATGTGTGAGGTCTGGTTGGGCTTTTTGGCGTTCGTCTGTTCCAAGCTGGTACATGAAAATTGCGGCGCGTTCAGTATTACGACCTCCAGTATGTGCATGGAAGTGAGAGCTGTGACAGAGGGGCTTCTTACAGGCATGCTGTTGTCGTCACGGACTCAATGTTCACATTGGAAAAGGTGGCCTTATTTATAATGACTGGAGAAGTTCCCTCGAAAAGAGCCGTCTCAAAAGGTGACAAGGAAGGATATTTTGTTCTGGCCATTGCGGTGTCATTGGTAATGAAAAGGCAGATAAGCTTGCGAGTGCAGCTTCGATTCATGGCAGTCTGACACTTGATTCAGCTACTGTCATGTCTCCCGTGTATGATGACTTTCGCGAGAAGGATTCAAGTGAGGACTCCTACACTCTGTGAAGACTGCTCACCTTGCTCACCTTGGCCGGGCTCGATCCAGTTTCAGCCTCCCGGATGATCGGGTAGCACGGGGTGGCCCCTCAGTCCGTTGCTTCCACATGGCTCGGTCGGAGGCCATGTCTTCGGTTATCGATCAACAGTCGGGATTTCGGTGACTTGCAGATGGATGCGCTCACTTTCTTTCGTGCTGAGGTACACCGTCTTAGTTCTGCTGAGTCGCAAATCATGGGATTCGAATACCAGATCGTCGGCAAACAGTAGTTCCAGTGTGTCATTTTCTCCATTCCCTCTGATCAACTTTGATATCTCATCTAATAGCAAGATAAAGAGGTAGGGGCTTAGAGCAGAGCCTTGATATATACCTACCGAGACGTTGAAGCGGTCAGTATCACCGTGTTTTGATCTTACTGCTATCTTGCTGTCACTATACATGTCTTGTATCAACTGGAGTATGTTTCAGGCACATGTCTTTTCCTGAGAATATAGGAGATGTACTCTCTCGGTACTGTGTCGTACGCCTTCTCCAGGTCGACAAACACCACTCTAAAGTCCTTCTGTTCCATGAGGGCATCCTCTAACCTCACTCGGAGGGTGAAAATAGGTTCTGTGGTTGAGACATTCGGCATAAATCCAAACTGGTTTTTATCAATAGTTGTTATCTGTCTTAATCTGCCGCAGATGATTCGCTCCAGCAACTTAAGACCACCGTGACACAATAGATTTATACCTCTGCAATTGCTGCATTCTCTGTGATCCTCCTTGTTCTTGTAAATCGGGCCAGTGTACTCTCTCTCCATCTCTCCGGTATCTTGGCGGAGGCTAAGATTGAATCAAACACATTGGCGATGTCATATGTTTTCCTAGCAGCGCACTTCGGTAGGCAAGTCGTCTCTCCCAACAGCCTTGTTATTGGCCATCTTCGATAGCTGATGTTCCACTTCCGCAGGAGTGATTTCGGGGACTGCCACATCGTTTCGAGGTGCCATACCGCAGTTGGTGTGAGGTCTCGCTTCGTTGAGAAGTTTTTCGAAGTACTCGCGCCATCGTTGCCGATTCCTGTCAGGCTCAATACACAAATTTCCTCGATCGTCTCTCACATAGTATCCTTCGATGTTGTCCTTTGTCATTTTTCCCGGCTTCTGGCGATCTTATACACCAATTTCTCTCCCTCTCGGTTTCCAAGCTTATCGCATCGTCGGCTAGGCTTTCAGCCTTCGCTGATGCCACAGATTTCGTAGCTGCCTTCTTTGCTTCCCTGTACACCGCTCTGTTTGCATCCATATCGTCATTTCTCCATCTCTTCAAAGCTTCCCTCTTTGCCGTTAAACCACTTTTGACATCTGTATTACACCACCAAGATTACTTTTCTCTGTAAGTCCCTCCACGCGTGGTACCACAAGTTACTTTCCCAGCTTCGTACAAATCGTTGCTCAATTTTTCCCATGATCGCCAATCCTTGTCGACGAGCTTCTCGCGAAAAAGCGTCGCCACATTTTCTTCTTTCAGCTTCCACCATTTCACCTTTTGTAAAACCATCTTTGGCTTCTTTGTTGGTACATCATGCTTTTTCAGGTCCATAACCACGAATCTGTGCTGAGTGGTTGCACACTCAAAAGGTAAGGCTTTACAGTCGCGCGCATGTTTTATTTCATTTGCACTGATGGCAATGTAGTCGACTTGTGTGCTCCTTCCTCCACTGTTGCATGTTATGAGCTGAGACTCACGCTTCCGGAAACGGGTATTCGCAATGCTCAGATGCATCGCATCTGATAGCTGCAAGAATCATTCAATATTTGCGTTTTGGATGCCAAAGCCATGGTTACCATGGGAACTATGACCGCCGCTTTGTTTCCCCACATGGCAGTTCATATCTCCTGCTAGGATGATGGTATCACGGTCTTAATCCAAGAACGTGTCCTCGAGGGTTTCGAGAAAGGCCTTCTTTTCACCAACACGCCCACTTGAGGGGCGTACACTGAGATGATCGTCCACACATTCTGGGAAGTTTCATCGACAATCTTCACCCACATGATCCTTCAAACGTCAATCACTTTAGTCAGTAGATCCTGGTGATTGACGAGTGATGACCTGATGATCCTGGTGATCATCAGATCCACTCCGTTTCTCGCCGTCTCTCCACCACTATAGAAGAGTTTGCATCCATGACCTATCTCTCTAGCCTTATTTCCATTCCACTTTGTCTCCTGAAAGCAAGCAACGTCAACGCTCCGGCGAAGTAATGTTTCAGCTATCTTGTAACTCTTTCCTGTCATGCTCCTGACATTCCATGTCGCTATTTTCCACCTGTGTATGTTTTCAGCTTGCTTCTTTAGCCGTGGCCGCTGATAATTCCGCGGTAGTCCTTGTCCACTTGTCGCGTCACTCGGACGAAGGTGAGGCGCGTCGCCTCTAGCGGGGGACGCCCTAGCATTATTTGTAATACTTTGCAACGGACTATTCATTGATGTTTAATTTGGAGCATTGTTTTGCGGCCAGATGCCCTTCCTGACGCCAACCAACTTGTGTTAGGGATTTGGAACCAAAAGACCTCAGAGCCTGATCTGCCCCGGTTTACAGGAGTATCCTTCTCCGTCCAGTCATCGATGATGTAAAAGCGTGAGATAACTTGGATTTTTTGGTTACTACTGGCATTTCATTTAGTATCCAGGGGGCACGACCTGCAAGCGCCACCAAGCACCTGGACCTAGCCGGACTCGTGAACGTGCAACCGTATGCCCACCGCTACACTCTGCGGAGACTGGTGGCAAAAGGCATCTAACGAGGTTCCGAAAGTAAGAGCAATCTATTTGGACCACCACGACGGCGACGGAATCAGCTGTTGATATAGATCATCAGCGAATGAACGACAAGTACTTCTCGTCATTGTCGGTTTTGGAATTTGAAACATGAGCTTCAAAGGATAGCCAGGCAGGCGGGAACGATTTTTTGGTAAGGGGGGTAAAATTTTAGATGTTGCAAAACGATTTTTTAGGCAGTTAACGGATACATAATGCTCACTCTGCATTGGCACAAACTGCATTTGTCGGGGATGTAACTCTGATATTTCCTTTACTATTCTTTTACATTCAAGCTGAATCTTGTTATTAAGTTTTGGCTTCAGGTTTTTTATCATCATGGTCTCCGTTATCTTGAGATAGGCACACATAAACTAAACGACAAATAAGGTTCCGAAGCAAAACGTGTGTTTCATAGCATCATGCATGTCAATCCTCATTTTATTACACCAGTACAGATATAAACACATTTTGATTTTATTGTGGCCATTCAAATTGGCTTGTGCTCTGACAAGATTAATTCTAATTGTTTCAATTGTTGGGAAACAGGGATATATTTCTCGCCAATCCTTCGTCTTTGGGAATTTTTTAAAGCGCTTGTTTATTTAATAAATAACATGTCTTGAGTGTTTGACACATAGGCTCTATATCAATTTAGACGTTTTACTACATCAGCATGCCTTATTTTTATCAATAATCATTTTAGTTGAAGTTCATCGGTGTATTTTAATCTTTTTTTCAGCAGACCGTTTCATAAATCATTGCACAACGGAAAACTTAGAATTTCGTCATTCTTATCAAGTGTAATTGCAAAATCGACTAACAGTTGCAGCTTGCAACGCACATCAATTCTGTTAGTCTGCTTAACTGATTGCTCAATACCGATCCGACCGATATCGCCATTGACACATAATCCATTGGTCAGAATTTTACTTGAGATGCTAATATCAAGTAAGTTGTCGCCTGTTTAATAGTAATCACTAGGGCAATTTTTTATGACCTAAAAATCGAAAAAATATGATCCAGAAAAAGCTTCAAATATAACCAAATATGACATTTAAAGGCTTATAATTTGACCCAATATTACCTACAAAATGTGATCACAATATGACCTAAAATTCTTAAATTGCAATCAAGTAAAATTTCAAAATATTTTATGATGTACCCAAAAATATGTTTCCAATTTCAGGCAAAAAGTTAATAAGTTCCTATAAATTCCACAGTATACCCTTTTACAGCTTGTTGTACAAAGCAGTATTGTAATTTGCTACATATGATGTCGAAAAAGGATAGGCCATTTTGTATCCCTCTTCCCGTCAGCTATAAAAGTCTAAAACTACAGAAAAATGACCAAAATATGACTAGATATGATCAGACACAGAAAATATGACAGTAGTACCTTACCCTATAAATATGACAAAAATATGACAAAATATTACATGCCATAAAACAATTGTCCTCGAAATCGCTAATCGGTCATCTTGTCAATCATAACATTTGTCGGGAATCGATGACGCCGCAGACCAAGTCACACAATAGTATCTTGTCGCGAAGGCGGGTAGTGACATTGTATGGTATGACGCGTGTGCTTGATGCACATTTGAATCTCTCGATGAACTCAAAGCAAGCAAAAGAAGGATTGGCAGTGGTCAATGCTAATTTCCAAGTTTGTAAGAGAACGGATGGACCGATTTTTATAAAACATATATATTCTTGAAGCTTATAACATCATCTTTCATTTCAGCCCATGCACGAATCTTTGTTTTTATTTCAACGTTGAATAATAATTAATTGGATTTCCAATCACCTAATGATTTGCAAGTTCATAGAATTGTGAAGTATAACGGACTATTCACTCTGACTTCAAAATTCAGCTAAAAGCCTGGAAGCCTGCTCCATGGCTACACAAAAGCAGCCAAGTCAAAAAACGGCTCATTGACTGACTGCTTTTGACCCGCTGACCCGGTTTCATCGCTGATGTGTAAACTTGTAAACTATCATGTTCTAGCTTTTTGCTTTGGCAAAGATTTCAGCAAGCGATTTCCTTAGACATTCCGAATGGAAAGAATGATTTTATAAGTGTTTATATATACTCGCAGTTCCATCACTGAAATCCATCCCCGGAAACATTATTTCAAAAGAGAACTCGCAGCCTCTCCTTGTTATGTATTGACGAACAAGGCTCTCCAGGGCACTGCAAGCATCGATTGGTCGAATCTTCGTCTTATTTTACCATTCACCAGATTATGCAAGAGCTCTGAGTGTCGTTTCGAGGTACAAGTCGAATTTCTCTGGCAGACCCAACAGGCGAATTTGTCGCGGAGATGCTCCTATGATCTTTCGGTCAAGTTGACCGAAGAATCTGAAGATATTCATGACATAAGATAAGGGCAAGCGATGAAAGCCTGTTTTTACTTTTCAACAGATACGTTGAGATTCTCCGCTCATTCAATAAGTTCTCACAGCCCTATTGAAATTCCCGTTCGTCGTATCTTCAATGATCTTAGAAGAACAAACATTCAAGCAATATAAGTCTGTGGGGTCATGTTGGGCTCTGCATCTCTGAACTCGCTGTTGTAGCTCTATTTCATTCATGCACAAACATGAGTCACGGGACAGGAGAAAATACGTGTGGATGGTAATAAAAATGAAATCATTCTGAAACGTTAAGGAAATATTTGTTTTGTATTGCTATATGAAGCCCATCGATTAATTAGGCTATAGTCTAACTGAATGTCTCGGAGCTGCCGCAAGTAAGTGAAATTTTAGGGGATCTGGATAGTATAATAACCAAGAGCTAGTCCCTAGAAAACAGATTGGAACATTTGCGAGCAAAAAACAACAATAAATTGCATGTTTAATTCGACTTCGAGTGACTCATTGCACACATCGTCTTAAATGAAAAAATTCAGATTTGCATGCAGTAGGAATGGGATTTTCCATATGGTGTGGTGTCAAAATGCATCAAAAGTGATACATTTTGTCCAAAGGAAACATTTCCATCAAATAGTTGGATGCGTCACCCAGTGTACCATCAACAGTAAATCATTGAGTCCACTGAGTCTGACACTATTGAAAGGACACCCTTGCAATTTAGAATGCCTAAAGACGGTTACATGGATCGAATGGTAGATAGAAATACCAGCAATTATACATATGAAAACGTGATGTAATTTACTTCGTATCTCTTAATGTGTTTCAACACCTTCCGGATTTTAAGGGCAGAAATATCAGACATGACGAGGCTGCGTTAGCAGAGACTGCTTGATAGTTCAGCCTGCAAAATTCATGTTCTTTGTGCAAATCCGTCTCTGTGCCTCTATCATAACATGTACATGCAGTAGATGGAATCGAATGTTCATTTTAACTTTTCTCTCTCCTCTTTAGGTAGTACATACATGAAGTACTCTTGCTTTACCTGCATTTTATCAGCTTAACTAACGGTTCTCCCCGTCTCTGAGCCATTAATAGACAAGTAGCATACTGAATTGTTGAAATTCTATTTTTCGACCAATTTTGTCAACATTGTTTTAGACGTTTACTTTAATGATAACGACAACAAGGAATACCTGCATAGTGAAACATGTGCAATTTATGCTCATATTTTCATTAAACAATCGAAGTATCGGAAACATGAAATACAAAATATTATATTCTAGGTAGATGTACAGGATGGATATACACATATAGATTATATTCTAGGGGGTACGTAGTATATAATCTGCTGAGCCCATAAGCTTTTACAAACATTGGATTTGAAAATTCGCTTATCCAGATTTTTCACTAACTTGTTGGGTGTTTACCATCCGGATAATTGAAAATACTAGTGTACATGCACGTTGCTCTTCAGAAGTCTATGAATATTAAGATTTTTGACTACTGTTCGTTACAGATAATGGAGAGATGTCAAAATATTTAATGAACATTCATTAAGTCAATGAAAATTTACAGTCTCAAAAAATTTCAATTCATCAATAGCTTGAAAGTCCATGAATGCCTGCGATCAAAATAGAATAATAAGAAATTCGGATTTCAATCACAAAATGATGAGAAGTACCCATTTACCAATTTATTCATTAATGGATTCTCAAGCTGAAATGACGGACCACGGTTCATGACTACCCGGTGCGGTGAGAATGCTAAGGGAAATTGGCAGGCATGAAATGATGCATCATTGCCCTCCAAAGCCATCGAGATATGAAATGCTAATAATATTGTAATGATATGATGTTTGTGTCATTATTAGATTATTGCTGATTGAAATAAATCAGAAAAATAACTGAAATAATATTGTAGTGAATGCTAAGCGGTATAAGTTCATTTATGCCGTGCCAGAGCCGGCAACGATCATTATTGTTACCGGTTTCTGAATTAAAAGCCACTATCTATTTATGAATTATATATCTGAAATTTCATTGAAACAAAATTCACTATGATAACAATGATGTCTAGTTTTTTCAAGTATTAACCCATTAGTGCCTGGGAATTAATTTTTGTAGAATTAAATATTTTTGAACATTATTAACCCCAACAACATGAAAAACAACTATCATTTCCCTTAGAAGCTTTTTGATAAACAATCAGATCGATTTTTAGGTTTGGGTCGTTTGCGACCCACTCGGAACAAATAACCCTAAAAATGTTTATTATCAACATTCAACAAATAATCAAAAAAACAGTTTATCAAGAATATACAAACCAAAATAGACAATTTACAGTAGTTTCTGTGGCAAGAAGATACACAATTATCTATGTAGTTTGCTATAAAAGTTCCGGTACATACGTGCAAGTTGTGTACTTCGACTAATTTTGACTTATCTGACTGCAGATAAATGAAACAATTACAAGTGCATACATACTCTATATATAGAAAAATGGTTTATAAAGAATGATAGCTTACGAAGCAATCCTCGTGAAGATTTACTTTACACTTCAAACAAGATTTCACCGTTTTGTTTCCACATACTCGACATCGAAGTCGAGATGAGGAGCAAATGAAATGTCATTTGCCATCGTATCGAGGATTTGTATTCTCGGTCAGGCATGAAGGTCGATATCTCTTCGGTTTGCGATCCTTGCCATGTTTTTTGTAAATATTCCAGCACAACGCGTCTCCTGAACTCCAGGATATCCATATTTGAACCTTTTGATTCCTTGAATAGAATCCAGGCATTGTTCAACGAGATGTCAATGTCCCATCGATACAAAGGGTCCCACCATTTTCGACTCCGTAGCAGACCTTTTATCTATTGGTATTTTGGTTCATCCTATCGGACCTCCCATGTACTTGTTATATTCCGAAATGGAATGAGGTATATCGACAGATATATTTTTCTTCAAATTACCTAAAATAGCAATAAAGTTCAGTTACACACTACACGAATGTGTAGCGGTATAGCGGTCTGCACAGAGCATTTTACTAAGGAGGTATAAGTACCTGGGTTCGAGTTCGTATACTATCAAGAAAGTAGTTAAATTTTTATCTATGATATGGTCCAGTTTTTGTTTTGCATTTCCTATTTTCGTCATTACGTGAGCTGAATTATTTTCAAGTGCAATACGTTACTGGTAAATTTAAAAAACATGAAATACTAACTAATAGGTCTTATTAAAATACGCATGTTTCTACATGTATTTGTAGAGCTTTGGAAAGCTAGTTGGATAATTTGCATTATTGAATAGGTAAATTGAATAGCTGAATAGATAGCAGTCAAATGAATCAAAAAGTACTGATTGAAATATGGTATTACAAATGATAAATTTACTCTATCGATATACAGAGTTAAGATAATTCTTACCTTTTCTTTGACATTGTCGCCATGTTGTATTATCAAAATCCTCCATTTGAAAAAAGGAACTATTAGAAATTTTGAAATGGCAAAACAAAACCACAGCATGTAAAAGAAAAATGTTATATATAGCATGATTTTATCAAATTTTGTCTAATTATTCATCATAGATTTCATGAATCTTCTGCGAATTTTAGAGTTATTTGTTTCGAGTGGGTCGAAAGCGACCCAACATCAGTTTTGCATAAAATTGTGTAAAAACTCATTAGGAAATGCATTATAGATGCATTTCTAAGTGACGTTAATGTGACAACGAAATAGAAAATCCCTATAAATACTTTAGAAATATCGGGTAAAAATATCTCTGACATTTGCGGAAAACCTCATTTTTTGTAGATTTCAAAAATCGACAAAAAGAAGCAATTGATTCAGTTTGAGAGCAAATATCTCTGATCACATATCATAAGATCATCTTGAAATGTCTGTCATTACTCAGTTGACATAACATGTATATAGTATATGACAACAGGCACATGAATTAATTGATTAGCAGTTCAGAAGCATAGCTTTAACAGAGTTGGGTCGTTTTCGACCCGCTCGGATGTAATGAGTTAATAATACTTGAAGCCTCGGCTATTAAGCATGATATAGGCATGATTGCCAAATTCTACCCCAAAGAAGATAAAAATCATGTCGATTTCTACATCAATCAGCTACGTCAATGACTTACATGTAGCTGACAGCGACACGTCATACAATAGAAAGTGATTAATGACCCTGACATCGATGAGATGTCAACCTTAATCGCGACAGAAATTTGACCGATGGTGAAACTTTGATCACGCACAGTAGTAGAAAGATTCAACTCGATTCAAAATTGAAATTCTAAATGCATCGAATCGGTTCGCTTTGGATGGCCAAAAATTGCTCGAATCAATGTTCATTTGATTTAATATCCTTCCGTTCGACACTTGCAATGCCGCGGTTGGATTCTTACTGAAAGATGGTGCCGGTGAAGACAAAAGTTGCGAAACAAAAATAGTCGAGGCAGTTGGTGTACATGCTGCTCAGAAAACTCGTTCGGGCTCCTGAAGAGTTTTAGCTCAAGCCCGGGATAATGAATTCGAGCATGTTTCTCCATTTCCAATCCCTTACAAGAATTACAACGCGTCATGCACTCGTATGACATAAAGTGGCAAGTCAGCATGTTCTAGCCAGTTACTATAAAATATGTAGTTGTGAATTCAAGCTAAGTTACCTTGAAAAAGCATGAACATTTTCTACATGCAGCATGTCTGCTTTGTTGATGACTAACGGTCTAGTAGGACACGCAAATTTTAGCCAAAAAGTTAAAGTAGGTATGCACATGCTTCCTACGAATTGATTTGATTATTTCGAAGACGCATGTTCCTAAGCAGCAGGCTTTCATACAGTTACAGCAGTTCTATCAAGCACACTTTTGATGCAATTTCACATTTTTTGCATATTTCATGGTAGAGATGTTCATTTCTTTTCATAATAAGATACCACTCATTTTGTGTGTATTACATGATGGCATTGAGTGACAAACCTGATCTAACCTGATCAAGGATGAGGGTGCTATGAAATGAAGCAAAGTCAGTGAGAAGAATGGAAAACGAAAGTAAACCTTTTAACATAAAAAGAGGAGTAACGCAGGGTGATCCAAGATTACCAAAGTTATTCACGGCCCTTCTGGAAGAGATAGTTTAGAGGTTAGATTGGAACCAAAAGGGTGTAGCAATCAACGGCAGATACCTGAGCCACCTCAAGTTTGCAGGCGACATCGTTATATTCGACAACTAAATGAAAGACCTGGAAAAAATGTATTGATGAACTCTCAGATTCAAGCAGCTTAAGTGAGTTGAAACTCAATGCCGAGAAAACAAAAAATTGATGACACCGTAACGAAGTATGATAAATGGCGTGGAAATAGAGAATGTGGATCGATATGTGTACTTGGGCCAAGTGATGAGCATGACAGAAGGTGTGCAAAGCAGAAATTTCCCGAAGATGCGCTAAAGCATGGCAAGCTTTCAGCAGAGGCGATGTAATATTCAAAAGCGACCTCCCAATATGCCTAAAAAGGAAGGCCTTCGACCAGTGCATTCTACCGATGTTGATGTACGGAAGCGAGACGTGGAGGACAACAAAGAGGATCAAGCTGAAATAAGCACTACACAGCGAGCGATCGAAAGAGTGATGCTGAAAATTTCGAGAAGAGACAAGAAGAGGAACACCTGGATTAGAGAAAGAACTGGAGTCTGTGTTAAAGGAGGCACCAAAACAAAAGTGGAGATGGGCGGGGCTTGTTGCAAGGCAGAAGGGCGGACGTTGGATTAAAGGATGTGACAGAGTGGTACCCCAGCGACGGAAAGGAATACAGAATTCTCGTTGTGTGGATAATTTCAAGATGGTAGGAGGAGTCAACTGTATTCGAGCAGCCCAGAACAGGAAAACTTGGAAAACTCATGTGGACGCCTTCATCCAGCAGGGGATTGACAATGGCTGAGGAAGAGGAAGAAGAAGGTGCTATGATTTCTCATCTTGCTGTTGATAATTATAAGTTGCTTACTTAAAGACAGTTGGGACATGAAATTAATATTAATGGTTCATATTTTGAGGATTTATCAGAGTCAATTTCTTCAAATTTCAATTGCAAAATGTTGATTGACAGATACTACTTGCCATTATTGGCAGAAGGTACCATACACATATACAAGGAGATCTAGATTGCTACAGGAGGCGAAACTGACACACGGCGCACTCATTCTTTTTGCATAAGTTGGCGGACGATGACAACAGAGATGTTAAGGTTGTAAGAGGCTTTTTTACCAGTCCTTGCATGTAGGTGCTATGATTGCAGTTGTCGACCGATCGAGTATATGACTCGACATCGCAGCTGCATGCTTTGGTAACCCGATGGGGGCGTTGTCAAGACAACCTGCCATTGTCTATTGATATAATAGGGGGAACATACAAACAGTCGGCTGTGTTTTTGCACGCGACTGCCTGCCTTCATCAACGAAACAAGTCAAGGCGTCGTTCGGCAATCCTTCGGTCTCTTCGTTTGTGCCAGTGCGTTACTGTGTTCTGTATTTCCGATTTTGGATAGATATACAACTGCTGTGTGCCATGTTGCACAACAGGATACGACGAAAAATCTTCTTCGAAAACTGATATATCAATGCCTAATTTCCCTACAGGTGACCGAGTTGAGGTATGGACATTGCAATATACTGGCAAAACTTTACCATTACGAGCTGTTCTCCAGTATGCAATCTCATCTTTCGGATTGCATCAACAATTCAGGAATCAACGATTCTGAGCAACATTACAAGTTCAGAAATATCTACCTTATGAATATTTGTAGCTTGTTGGTCATTGCAGAGCTACATGTTTTAAAAAATTAGTGTTAGGCCTAGTATCCATTCTTCAAATCAGAAATTAAGATGATATTTTACCATATTTTCGCCATTGGCTTTATCAAGGTTTATCAGCATGCATAGATTTGAACAATTAATCAAAATTCAAAAACTTACATGTAGACTTCTTTGTATACAATGTTTTAAGTTGAAAACACTGCACATAGGCCTTAGAAAAGTAACAAAGAAATAGGGAACTATTATGCGTAGAAAGATTAAACTTAGCTACCAGCATGAAAAATACACAAGATATTATGATACAAATGATAATAATTTTTATTCTATTATTATTTTATTACTCCCATGAGTGCAAAAAGCACCAAGGCAAAGCAAATTGACAGCAAGTAGGTGTACAAAGCAGTGTCAACAAATTGGTTAACATAGTAATAAAAAGATATGTAGGCCTACATAGTAAGTCATTAAATCTGACATCTATGACATAGAATCAGGCGTCTGTAATCCTTTGTAGCCGACTTTAATAAATAGGGCCTATAGGTCCAGTAGCTTTTTTATGTACGAATATAGTGAAATAGTCGAATAAATCTCCATTCAAATTGACAATGGTCAGTTGTTTGACAACGTGCATGTAGGAAAATTATTATACATATAGGTGTCCATGATATATGCAATCTACATTACATGCAAATTTTAGAATTTTCAATAACTGCTCAAATCTACTTGTGATGTCCATTTATAAGTTACCTTGATAAAGCCAACGACGAAAATTTGGTAAAGTAACTCGAGGAAGATCAAGGACTAGCAGGTTGAACCCTTCTTTTTTTGACATCTACTTTATTGGCTGAGAGGGCTGTTTCCTGGACAACCCAAAAATTTAGCCTCAGTTCAGTCATTGATTCAGCCTCAGAAACGATCGTCGAGATCCACATCTAGCGCCCGACATGCTAACATAGTACAATAATCTGCATGATCTAGAACAAATTATGTGCTCGTGGATGAGGTGAGTTATCTTAATGATCTTAGAAAAAATTCAACGATACCTGAGGGATTTATAAAATCTCGAAAGAGTCACTATTAGCGCTGTCCTAACAACGATTTCTTACAAATCTTATCTTGTGGTGTGGACGGTAGCGAGCTACATTTGAAATTCAATTTGAATGGTTGGGTTGACGTGGATGAAGAAAATTATCTCCTCAGTTGCAATGATTAGGTTCTCGCTCTCGTGAAATCATTGCGTGGGATCAGTAAAGCTCAGGCATTATTAATGTTTTAACATAAATATTTAAGATCCGTCCGACTTTGATTCAGAATGACTAACACACTGAAATATTGCAGTTTATCATCGCACAAATATTGAACTTTCTATTGGCCTTGGACAACGCTCGACGTTGCTCAAATGAGCTCATTGTCACCGCTTTTTGAGGCAGATGACCTTCTTTGTATAAAAGTCCGAAAAAATATTCATATTGTCTGTGTGTCAACAACAAAAGTTATCCTCTGTCATGAATGCTGAATCAAATATGTCGCCAGAACATTTGAAGGAACGAATATCCAATTTGGAAATTTATGAGCGCAAGTGATTCTATTGATAGATGTGTAAACACCATTTCCACCATGAAAGTTATCCACCAACATACCTATGTAAACGCTGAAAGTATGGTTCGCCTCCTGTAGCAATCGATCGAGGAAAAATATCCTAATCATCAAATCAAGTAAAACTTCAGGACTGGGTCTTCATTATCCTGCTGAAACATTTAGCGATTCACTGAATACAGCCATGGTAAAATGCATTATGAAAACATCCACAGACTTCATAAACACCCTGTACCATTATAGTTGCATTATTCTATGAATGAGTATGTCTTTTATGACTTAATTAGCACTTAATGCACTTAATCTAAAAGCAATTTTCTTCGAAATTGACAAAACTACAATTTCTAGAAACATCACTTTTAACTAAAGGTCATCTTTTTGATGATCTCGTAAACCAAATGTGATGAAATTTGAAGTGGATATCAAAATACGTTCAAATTACTTGTCTCAAAAAAATAGCGTCGTAGCTTTAATACTTTCTGAACAACATCCAAAAATGTGTAAAATAGGGGTCATCCGCCTAATTATGTAAACACTGAAAATGAGTTTTGCCTCCTGTAGCAATCTAGATCTCCTTGACACTTATACTGTTCTAAAGGGAGTATGGAATAAAATACATGTTTTGACACTCTGGATTGCCGAAGAGAAGTAGTCAAACACAAAAACCTGATCTCCGTGTTTACATGAGTTCGCATGACTCGAATGGGAATGGAAATAATTACTAACTGCATTGTGAATCTTAACAAAGTTTGCTGACAAGGCGTAGAGTGCTTTTTGTGAATATAATATAGAATGATATAGTATGCATTCGCAGACACTCGCAGATGTACAAGTACATATTCGTAGGATTTCATAATTTGAAAACTGCAATCGCATGCTTGCTTTCCAAACCTCACTTATGACTCACATCCGCAAAGGAAGTTGCCCGTTATCAATAACGTATTCGGTCAGCGCGAGTAATGTGTTGAATGCTTTGAAAACTACGAGTGTATCATATTTCGATGGATATCGTCACAACTGTGCTTCAAATAATCAATCACAAAATGGACCGTTATATTGTGTTCACTTGATATTGATTATAGCATCACTCGAAACGTCGTGACTTTATCTTTTTTACAAATTTTCCAATGCACCTTCTTATTGACTGTGGCATTTTTGTTATATATCATATCTCGTAGAAATTGTATTTCATCATCAATTTTTAATTATTCTTGAGGAGAAGAGTATGCGTGATTGCTAAAGAAGCTCATCTCACAGCAGAAAACGTCTATAGAAAATAGAATTCGCATTGATAACATGATTGCAAACCGAAGAGATTTAAATCAATTCTGCATGAAACGCAGCATGAAAGAGATGTCAAGTTTAAGGAGACGTCAAGGAAAATTATCTTGAAAGTCCGCTTTAGGCCTGGTCCCGGTTTTTTCACTTTGGTTGCATGTATACGATGACAATTGTAGTGAAAATATCTTTTTAGTAATTGAGAGAGTCTAGCTACCACAGAACTAGACTGCCCGTTCCCTAGTCGCTGCTTCCTAGAAGTGTAATTAGCAGCTAAAATTTTTGCAGCTAAAATAGCTTACTAGCTAATTACTTAGGGTTCGTTTCAAATCACTGACTTTTTAATCAAAAATCTAAAGGAGAGATAATTCGTCCTTAATAAATAAATATAGGTTCAATATTTCGATGACTCAAATTTTATTGCTTACTCAAAATTCTGTAAATTACAAAAGATAACGCGTCCAGAGTTGACTAAAGGAATAGCAAGACACATGTACAATTAAACTTTATTCAACACCTCATAAAATCATAGCTTTCAATAAAATTTGACATTATCTTAATAACTAATATAATAATAAAGAGTAAAAATGACACAGTCTGAACTTATGCGTTATGAGGGGGCGCGTCCATCGCCGAAGAATATTGTCAGTCGAAAGCAAAGTGTCGCCTGGTGTCGCGGAGGTGTTGTTGTCCGTCCGTTCCCGGTGTTCGTTCTCCTTGATGTTCGCTCTCTTCCTCCTCCTCCTCCATAATTGTGCATGCACAGTATTATATTAGTCTGTCGCGGCCAATTACAATTTCCCGCGATTGCCTTCGGGCCTCGAACCCTCAGAAATCAAATAAGAAGTCGGAACTTTGATGTTTTAAACACATGTAGCGCTACCGGCCAATGTTCTGACACATGTTTGTGCAAATATCTGATCACCCTCATGGCTCCACAGAATGAGAATCTCACTCTTCAAAGGTCGTAGTATTTTCACAATAGGAATGTAAAGTATGATGAAGTACTTTGCAGAAGAAAGTACACTCAATGGACTGGATGTAATATTAATTTCAAATTAATGCTCCACACTTGAGGCGACTGATATATCAACGATACAATCGAGATTACAGAAGGGCAGAGTCATATATCGTATGCGATAATGAACTGGCACACACAACACACGATCTACGGTCAAACAATAAGGCGTCACTGAATAAGCAGTGAACTTCAGACAGCAGCCAATGGCGTGTGTGTCATGCACATCGAGTTCTTTGTTCGGTCACACTTCACTGTCATTCATTGATAAATCCTACGAACAGATGAAGTGAACTAAATTTCTCACGTGTGCCGACTTCTAAACAAAGAATCTGACGGATCATCATAACCGAGAAAACTTATGTGCAATAATCTGAATTCTCCGAATCTGATGGAATCGTGACAGTCGAAGCATTTTTGAGGAATTCACAACAATCTGCACGCGACGCACAACTGTTTTTCTTGTAAGCTATTGCTAGTAGGAATTCCTTTTTGCCCACTTACTAAGTTCCAGCATGTGCCATCGTTTTGAATTAGTCTTTACTTCTAGTAAGCTCAAGGAGTTAAACAATCTAATTCAGTGGTAGCTACATACAGGCATGCATCGTGTAAAAACGTGAATACTTGATCCAGCCTGTGGTTGAAAAATTTCAGACAGTTTCATAAAGAATTGAAATGGGTGAGCGTAAATTGCGTGTAGAAAGTCGTTTCCAAATTTAACAAACTTCATATGTTTGGAAAGTTCATGTTCTGAAATTACCCCTGTGAATTTCATGATTATACTCTAAATATAGCAGTCAGTAGACTAAATAATGTTTCAATCTTTTGCAATTTGTTTGGAATTCAAGACTCATATTGATCGGTAACCAGAAAGCGTGACTCATCACTCTCGCGCATGAATAACTTACAGATCAAAAATTTTTTCATACGGATTGATTTCTTTACTATGCGGCTGCCCATCTGTATCTGCATTGAGTAGACTGCTTGTCTAGACAGACGAGAACAATGCTATGTAATCGAAAGATATCGAATTGAAGTCTTACCAGAAAGGCTATCTTAGAGGTCAAGCTGAGACTTTGATCCCAAGTGGACGGCCAGTTGCCACTATGTCGTAACAATTAAAGGTCCCCAAAAGTAGTATTTACTTTTGGTTGTGAAGAGGCTGTCAGCGGTATGATGGAAGGTCTTCTGGCCAACCAAGTCTGACACTCGCAGCTCAAATCGCTACATCACCAGTGTGGTTGATAGTGATCTCTCTACCTCTTTATCTGAGCTCTCAGCAGGTTCATATCTTTCAAGAACAACTGTTTGGAGACGACTTAAGGATTTGAATTACTAGTCTTATGAGACATTCGAAACTGAATCTGTCCGAGCGACACAAGAAACTGGGACTATAGTGGTCAATGAAACATTGCCACTGGAAAATCAGTGGTCACGTGTTGTTTGGACGGATCAGGCAGCTGTCTGATTAAAATTCAAAGATGGACGTCTACGTCTTTGGCTGAAGTCGGGGCAAGACATTCCTGATCGTTTTTTTACATCAAGGAGTCAGGACGGTTGCAGGAAATTGCTCATCTGGGGAGCCATTTGGAGAAATGGTCGCAGTTCACTGCTTGTTATGAGGGAAAACATGAACTCAGAACGCTACGTTCGAGTGCTCGAAGAACACATTTATCCTTTGGCATTCAGTTTAGGCGATCCATCATCTGATTGGATCCTCATGGATGACAATGCTCTATGCTATCGTGCCAGGGCAACTCAATAATCGACAGGCAGGAATACGAAGCTTAGACTGGCCGGCAAGGTCTCCTGACTTGAATCCGATCGAGCATGTCTGGTTTATCTTGAAACGGCAAGGTCGTCGACGAAATTGTCGTGCGATGATTTGAATTGATTGAAATCTTTAGTAAGGCAGGAGTGGAATCAGATTGATTAACAGATGATCACAAATTTGATCGGCAGTATGCCTATCCGAAAGGTAATAGAACTTAGAGCAGACGAATCTGGCTACTAGGGAACTAACCCATTAGTCCTTTTAATGCCAAGGCCCTTACGAGGCCAACATATAATAAAGATAAATATTTAATATGATATAGGATACAAATGCATTCAAATATAGTTAAAAACTGACTGTTTGCGAAAAAATGTCGCTGCTTTAACTAACTTCGTGCTATTTATGAAAAGGACTGGTCTAAATTTACTTTCAATCATGAAATACGAGTAGATAAGCTCCTTGACCGCCTAGCACTTAGCATCTGATGAAAGCAAGTTACATGACGATAATTTAGCTGACCGCTTATCTGATACTTACCTTGGATTGAGATGGATTTCCAACTTCGTAGATCGTGTTCTGTTAATGATACCATCGACAAGAACTTTAGTTGCTCAAACAATCCACAAGCTCATTTCCTTGTCAGAGGATATCGTTCACTGAGTCAGAAGTCTGCACCAATCCTTCGGTTGTCCTCGGTGGTCAACAGCAGATTGTGGCACCTAAATGTCTAAGAAGATCAATATTGGTGCTGAAAATGTACGAAGCCCGACATCAACTGCGGAGACTATTTATCCTGACAGTGAATTAGCATCAATTAAATCGAGTATACTGAAACATATCAAGGCATTGGGACTGTCGTTGTATTTTGTCATTCTCTCCTGTTTCAGATTGACTTTCTTTATACCAACAGATCGTCATCAACCTAATTCTATGATTGGGAAGGCGTTGTTCTTGTATATTCAAGCAACATCTGCAAGTGGGACCATGTCTATAATACTTCCCATAGTGGGTAAAGCACAACATCAAATTAATAATATGAAGGGATTGTCTTTAAACAATGAACATTCAATAGAAAATGGGCGTCAAGTCGAGGAAGGCCTAAACTTTCTCCTTCGGATTGGTCTGATCATCTTTTGCAACATTGGTGTCATTCTCTTCATCATCCGCACAATAAATGATAATTTGAATAATATTACTGAAATAATCAATTATGTTGATTTAGGATCATACACTTTGCTAAAATACATGCATCATTAGAAATTACCGGTGTACACAAAGTCTTGGCAACGCTTCATTTTGTCTAATGGGGAACGGAGAACACCAGTACTTCTAGTCATATTTTCATGCTTAAAAATAAACATGGAACGTAGTGGGTTATTTAATTCCTGTTCAATATGCCTAAACAACTTTTCACAACTGTGGCAGCAACCCACAACAAATCAGCATTATGCAAAATCGGAGTTTATGATGCGAATTACTCTTTTCACAAGTCTCACAAGCTTTGTGAGGTAGGAAGCTTTGTCCCGATCATTAATCAACATCTTCAGCTGTGTAGTAACTCACGGAGGATCATCTAACCGGATACGTATTGTTTGAAACGGAAAAGACATGTCATCTGATACATTCTTGCAACACAAGAGCGACTTCATCAACATTCGAGCACAAATTCACCAATGCTTCACAATCGAAGCTGTTCATCGGAACTCCAAAGCGCTCCTATTTGCTGGTGTAAATGCTCTAACTCTTCTCTTCATGGTTCTCCTTGTAGTCACTGACTGATTCCATCATACAGTGGTCCGATCTTTCCACTGGCAGTGGCGGGCGCGATTCCGAATCGTGCGACTCAGCGCACGATTAATCGAAAATATAGTTAGTTTACTTATTCTGAATTTCTGAATTTTATTTTTGACATATACATACTTATTCTCTTCTCTAAATGTCTGGGAGTGCATCATTATAAATCAAAATAGGTGTATATACTATTATAGAAATATTGCAAAGTACGGTACATGCACTTACTATGAATATTATCATTACTTTCACTTCCAAGTTTTATTTTTGTCTGGTCTTTATAAATCATATTTTGTCGAATAGGCTTGTAGTTGTTTAACATTTCTTCCATCAGTCTTTTGAAATATGGATAATTATACGTCAATTAAACCAAGCCATTACATTTATAACGTTTGCAAAAATTAGCAAATTTAGTAGAAAAATGTCTTCCGACTTTAACAGCTTCAGCACAAAAATCCCTTCTGAGCTGCAGACGCTCCGTTTCACTCTACAAAAGCTCGTCATCATAGCTCGGAATGTTCCAACCTAGCTTAAAATATCAAGAACTTGCACTCTATTTATGACTATTAGCCGCACTGAAAATCCTTTGTGAAGTCCTTAAGTTTGTTCAGCCATTCCAGATATTTTAAGCTAGTTCGAGCCGTTGTGACCGTCTACTGCTACCACGGAAGTTTTGTGCCTAAAATGTTCAAGTCTGAGGCCTTCTTTCTACATGTGTTCTATGACCGTAGGCCACCTGGTCCTCTACTATCTTCATGACTAGCAAATCTGCATTAAATGCATGTATAGCCTAGATGATAATGCAATTGTTACCGGACATGATCATACAGTCCGTTTCATAAAAAGTGGATCATCCTAAAATTTGACTAAATAAAACATAAGTATGATACAGAAAGCATTTTTCATGTTATTCTATGTCCCTGATATATTCAAATGTCCTTATATAATCTGATAAGCTATGATACAGTAACGGTTCTTAAGAAGCTAATATTTTGTGGCCCTACCCTTATTGTCAATCACATTACCAATTCGTCTAGGCAATGATTCGATGATATCGTTGATTTTTGACTGATCTAACTTTCTCCACTCTCTTTTTAACAGTGACGTAAGTTGTGATACACCATCTGTAGGTAGCAGTGAACGACGAACGTCACGTTTTAGAATACTCCACACATTTTCTATGGGATTCAGATAAGGAGAACGAGCTGGCCAAGATAATGTCCTAAGCCCTAATTGAGACTTGCATAAGTTGACTCTACTACTCCTGTGACACGTAGCATTATCATCCATAAATAACCAAGTCGATGGATCACCAAGTTGATCTGTCATTTGGCCAATGTTCATCCGTAAAACATTCACATAGCTTTCAGAATTCATGGTTCCCTGCTGTATGTGATGATGTTCAGAGCGACCATTGGTCCAAATGCCAGCCCAAATCAGTAGAGTCGCACCACCTTGTACCCGGGGACGATGTAAATGTCTCGGAATTTCCTGATCAGATTTTATCCATAATCTCAATCGATCATCACTATCCTTCAAACGGACTGATGCCTCATCAGACCAGACAACCCGATCCCATTGATTTCGCCAGTGACAATGACTCATTGCCCATCTGAGACGTCCTTTTGTATGCTGATCTGATAATTCGATCTGAGAGGGCCTCTTACAGCTCTTGAAATTCGACTCAATAAGTCTTCTACGAATAGTGGACTTAGAAATAGACAGACGAGTCTAGTGCAGCCATCTCATTTAACGAGAGACTTGGATCAACTTTAACAAATCTCAAAATTAGGCGGTCTCTACGTTTGGATGTTTTGCGTGGACGGCCAGAGCCCTCTTTACGACAGAGTCGAAAATCATCATTATGCCATCGATGCACATTTGTGTAAGGGACATTTAGTCGCTTGCTTGTGGCTCGCACAGAAGACCCCAAAAGGCAAGGCTGACACTTTGCCTTTTGTGAATGCGATCTCGGTATTGTTCATTTGTGCTTTGTATTGTTTTCAACCGGTAAGAGATAGATTTCTAGCTGAAAGCAATCAGGAGTGCTGCCAACACCACCGCAACGAAGTCAGGAAGCTATGGAACATGAAGTCCAGTTAATCACATGTAGCAGTTACATTATTGTTGATGAATAATGGTGCTATACTGGCTCTGATTGACCGATTTTCTTTATTTTTGTTTTGCTTGATAGCTTTTGGCTTGTAGAACAACATATTACATAACAAAGGAAACAAATGTAATTTTATAAGAGTGAGGTATGATTTTGTGTAACATTGCTAAATGAAGATCAAATTATCTACTACTTTTTTATCTATAGCAGGAAAACAACTCAATATTCATCCTTGAAATTTCCAACAATGATATTAGTAAGCACAACTGACATATCTCCCAAATTTCAGAGAAATTCGTTCAAGTTTGGCGGAGTTAGACAAAGTTGAAGTTAAGGCGATGTTTAAGGGTGATCCATTTTTTATGAAACAATCTGTAGTTTGTGTGTTAAATGAAAATCAGACATTAATGCGTATTGTTACCAATTTTATTAACCCATTAACGCACACTAGCAGAAAAATTACTGATAAATCATTTTTCTGGCTGGATATGTAATCTTAGACCCCTACTTATGTCAATTATACACTGAATCAAAAAAACGAAAACCCCTGTTTTTCATATATAGGAACTTTTTTAAGTATGAACTTATCTAGCACTCTTGTATTTTTTGATTGTCTCTGTTTGCTTACAATTCATAGCATTCAATTAATCATGATGCCCTTTCTACAATATCTAAGTTACTAGACAACAGTCACAGAGCTGCCTGATATATTACGCAATAGTGACATGTAAGAAACATCCATGCATGCATTGTAATGCGCGTTGATTGTTTGTGAATTGTTAGCGATTGATTAAGCGCACACCAAGCTGAGATCTAGATCTACCAAATGCCGCAAATTAGTGACAGTGCTAGAAACCAAATGGTAGGGAGGTGGAAGGCACGTGCAAGCTTGCGGGTTATCGGATTGGAATTTGGAAAGGGAAAGGTGAGTGTATCAAAGATTATAAAGAAATATTGACAATATGGGTCAATGGCTCATCAAAAGGGCGATGGCCGTCCCAGGTGTACCTCGAGACGAACTGATTCAGCTCTAGTTCGCTCAGCGCGTTTAAACAGATTCATGCAAGCCACTGTTCTTAGACACCAAGTCCCTGGCCCTGTTCCATCTGTTTACACTGTTCGACGCCGGCTGGCAGAAGCGAAACAAAGATCAAGGAGACCTAGAAAAGGCCACGTCTCACAACAACGCATGTTTCCAATCGAATGCGATGGGCCATGGTGCATAGCCACTGGCGGGAAAGACAATGGCGAAGAGCTATTTGGACGGATGAAAGTCGGTTCAAGCTCATGCGAAGTGACAATAGGATACGTGTGTGGCGAGAACCCAACCAGGAGTGGTTAAAAGAGAATGTAACCGAGACCTTAACAACCGGTGGAGGTAGCATTATGGTTTGGGCAGGGTTTAATTACAGTGGGAGGACAAATCTAGTAATTTGCAAGAATGTGACTGGAACGGTCTATAAGGATGCAGAATTACCTTTTGCCGTTTGCCCACCAATCCCTGGGAGAATCCAGCAACTGGTTGTTGATGGATGACAATGCAACGCCACATCCAAAGACAATGGCCACATCCATGCCGTGTTGTCAAGGATGGCATAGGTATTCGAACTTTACGTTGGCCCAGTAAATCCCCTGACTTGAATCCCATTGAGAATTTATGGGATATACTGAAAACAAGAGTTGACCGGAGGAATCCCATGAATTTGGAGGAACTGAGAGCTCTTCTAACTGAGGAATGGGACGGACTTCCAGAATCATTGCTCCACAACTTGGCTGACAGTGAAACCAGAAGAGTTCGGGCTTTACTTTTGGCGAATTGCAGCCATACAAGGTATTAACTTTGTTTTGTGTGCATCTTCAATCAATATTTTTTGAATGTTTTCTGGTTAATGCATACTCCATCTGAACGAGCATGCGGTTTTCTCTGTCACCGATTTCTGAACTTAACAAAACGATGAAATAGCAAATCCTAAACTATAAAAGACAAGGATAAAAACACTGTAATGCAAGATTGAAGGGGTTTCCGTTTTTTGATTCAGTGTATATTAATTTTGGTCTCATATTGATGTCTATGAGCTTCAAAACAACATGGGTGCTACAACAGACATTGTGCGTTGGTGTGAACAAAATGCCTGTTTTATGAAAAATTATCCATTCTTCAAAGTCTTCTATTGGTGAAACTGTTCAAAGCAATCTTTCGGATGAAGATGGCATTGCAAGTGACACAAATAAACGATGTTTTCGATTGACATTTCTTGCACCGTTTTTGTTTCTCTTCATATCTGACAATGTGCTTTTCCTTTGCTTCTGGTTGACTCTTAAATGGAGTCGTCCTCATTTTCTCATTCTGAAGAAGCAGTTTCTCGGCAACAGTTCTGAAATTGTGCAGGGTCAATTTATTGCCGTTCAGCTTGAACAGGATCCAATTATTCACAACAGCAACATCTATGAGATACAGAAATAGTGGGAAGTATTACTTTTTTTCCTCTCACACCAGTTCGGCATTGCGATACATTAGCGTCCATCAAATCCACCCCTCCCACTGCTGCATTGTAGTGGGCAACAGCTGCCGGTCTGTTTACGTTTATTCGTATTTTTTATTTGCGCTATATCTTTTCACTTTTCCGACTGGGCTCTAATTGACAAGCGTAGCCGGAGGTCACAGTCACAGTATTCTTCACGAGAAATTGACCATTCCGCCTGTTCAACACACGAAGACCAACGAAGTGTCTTCGTCGATTTTTTAGATGTAGAAGGAGTTTCCTCTTGCTCAACGCCGTGGGTCACAATCTCGGTATCTGCTTGTAGCAATGAAGCAGAAAAATGGTTTAAGTTGGTACCGCAAGCGTCGTCTTCGCCACCACTTTCAGCGTCTGAGTTATCATCGTTGGGTGGAAATATGATGTCAACCGGTTCATCTATCTCGGCAATCTTGTTGAAGGCGTCATTGAGAGCTAGCCTGAATTTTTTATAAAATGAAAACTATTTTTAGATAATAGAACAATAATGTTGCTACTCAACAGACAAAAATGCACTTATCTGGAATACGCATCATGGAGAACGCTCCTTGAAAGGAAAAATTCCCAGAGTCGTGGGGTATAGGGTTAACTTCACGTCATGAAGGTAGTCGGTTCGACTCATTAAGGAGGATAAACTTTTTATGAATATTGAATTGTACAACTACATAATATCAACATACAACAATTACTATAAGTTTTTTAAACAAATTCAGACCAAACAATTCGACATTCCCATAGTTCAAATAGGCATGCAGATTTTATAAATAACTTGACACACGTTAGATGATTCTGTAATCATTAGTATAGCCATGCGTTCAACCGACGTCCTTATCATACTTAAGTCAACATACAATGGCTTTACGATGGAAAAGTTCACACGAACGCACAATGGGTGCTACAACACCCATACGACTTTGTGGATCAATAACTACAATACTTAATTATTCAGAAACTTCTAGCTACTACGTATCTTATAGTCTGACATCAAATATTCGTAATCCGAGAGAAGAAATTTTAACTCACCTTTCTGATGCCTCTATCTGTGTTTTTCTTTCCATTTTCGCCACAAATGACGAAATTCCAAATCAGCTGATTTTGAATCACGTGCCATTCATCCATTTCTAATTTCGGTATATTTAGTAGGGTACTCAAATGAAAGCTCGTGTCAAGGGCTTTCATCTGGCACTTCTAGTTTTTCCGTGTGATTAAATGATAAATTGCTACATCAGTTTTAGTACATAATTGCAAATGGGTGTTGTGACACCCATCGCGCGTTAATGGGTCAATATGATTTCAATGCGGAGATATAATATGATAGAGATTTAATACTTAAATAAATATGCTTGACAATGATTATGATTCGTACAAATCGGGTACCTGGCCTATGCGAATGTGTTTAGCGCTATTGTGTAAATTAATGCATTCATTCGGTGTGGGGTACCTCCCATAGATATTTACTATTTCATGGGAATGGAAAATCGCGTCACACGGCAACTCTGTCTAGCTACAGATGATCTCAGGAACAAGTATCTACTTAGTGGTCATTCAAGAATCATGCGATATTGATTTCGTTGCACTATTGATCGTGCGGAATCGATTAATTGTCATGATCTGATATGACACTTTGCAATTATTTTCCTTCGATTGACATGTGCACTTATGTGCTGCCCAACCGGATATACACAGTCCGTTTCATGCATCGTTGCACACCACAAAAAGCTATTTTCTCTTTTGCTTTCATTGATTGATTACTAAATTTATTCACTTGACCAATCAAGACACTAGGCTTAGTAGACCCCTGCGCCGCCGGCGAACGTCGCCGCTGCCGCCGGTCACTTCTTCGGCGTCGCTCCGGCGGAGACATTTTTCGTTTTATTTTATGGATTAACTGTCTCCCCTGCATTTCTAGCTAGAACTTAGGAACATATCGTTTGTTTCTGAGGAAAAGTCTAAATATTCTTTCTGGTTGGGTATGACCGAGAGGGTAGCCTAAATTCTGACAGGAACAAAGTTGTCGGTGAATAAGCTTATATGGGTATCGGTCGTTCACGCCATAACATTTTCACGTTGCTCGAATTCTTAAGTGTAGGATGTACAGCTACGTGTATACATTTTATTACGTGTACTGTAATGAAGCCGTGATATCATACAAATAATTCATCGCTTCCTCAGCTTTATATAAGGGTTTCGAATTTCAGGTTAATTGCACAAAAATCACAATTGCACAATTGTTGGTTAGTGAAGAACCCTTAGTTGATAAAAAGCAACTTTAACACTAATACAGCCAAGTAGTCAATTTTGACTACTTGACCTATTCGCACCAGTCTAGTTTTTTTTACTAATTCCCATTTGAAGCTGATGTTCCGTGACTTCGTCTATTTTGTCTAGCTTGTAATGTAGGCAAGACGATTAGACTATATGTCTATGGTGAATAGTATAAACATTCTCTTAAAATTTTTCATACCTAAAACAGCCATTTAGTCATATTTGACTACATGCTTTCAAAACTTCATCAAAAACGCTAAATTCATTGCGACTGTTCACTTTCTATGATGAATTTGCTGTATAGCTGCATCATGACAAGTATCTGTTGCGACAATATGTTCATAGATATCTGTTGCACCGACGTCAATTTCAAAAGTAAAACGATTTGAAAGCGATGATAACGCCATGAGCTAAATTTCATTTCATTCTTATCATGTCTCGACCTCAACGAACTGCTGCGCTTCAAGCTACTGTTGATTTAGAACTGCTTTCTTCAGGTGGTGGTTTATCCAGTGATGACGACGCATCCGAGGAATTGTGTGCTGCTAGCAACTCCAGTAACTCTAGTGAGGACGAGGATATTCCAGCTCCACTCCGTGTGAGATGTAATGCTGGAGGTGATGGACCTGCAAGCTCTTCATGTGTGTCCAGAAGTGATACGACTTCATTTTCTTGCAATGACGATTCGAACTGGAAACATCTTCAAATTGGTTTGTCTAATGATTAACGACGAGTAAGTGCTCACAATGTGTTCAAAGAGGCATCTGGACCAAATCACTATGCCAGAAACAAAATGACTTCAAAGCATGTGCTTGGCGCCTATTTATCGATGAGACCATCTTGAGGCATGTTTATCATTGTACCAACTCTCACGCGAAGAGAAGAGTGAGCTGAACAATTTTACTCTGGATGAGTTTGAGAAATTCGTTGGCCTGCAGTACTGCAGAGGATATTGCGACAAAAATCATTCCGTTGATCTTCTTTGGTCCAATAAATTTGGCGTTCAAATATTTTCAGACGTTATCTCGGGAAATCGTTTTGTTGAGATAAAACGTCATCTGAGATTTGATGAAAAGCAAACTCGCAGCTTTCGATTGGAGGAGGATCCTTTCGCTCATATCCGATTTGTTTATGATTCTGTTGCTGAGAATTGCAGACGGATGTACGTTCCTCACTATTCTTTGTGCGTCGACGAATAGCTCATGCCACTGAAAACGAGATGTAGATTTATCGTATACATGCCTGATAAACCGGACAAATTCGGTCTAAAGAATTGGTTTCTTGTTGACAATGCCCCAAAGTATGTTTGTAACATTATATTGCTTTACTTGGGTGCCTATGACAAAGATGCACGAGGGAATCAACGATTGAGCAACTATGTTATACACACCCTTGTGCAGCACTTGTACAACAAAGCATATAACATAACAACTCATAATTTCTTTACCAACGCGCAAATACTTATTTGGATGGAACAGTGCTGGCCAATTCAAAAGGATTGATTGCCTGTGAACTTAACGAAACAGAATTTTAATCTGCATGAAACTTCTTTTATGTACAGCTCTAAGGAATATACAATGTTATTGAAATACCAGTGCAAGAAGTCCAAGAGTATTTACTTGCTTTCAACACGTCTTGTATTTACACGTCAATCCAATTATTGATCCAGGTGTCAAATCGAAGCCCAATGTAGTGAAATTCTATAATACGGAAAAATGTGGCGTCGATGCCGTCGATTCCATGTTGAGGATGATGAGTTGCCGCTCTGCCACCCGAAGGTGGTCTGTCGCAGTATGGCAGAATTTACTTGATATTGCGGCATTGAATGGATGGATAATTTACAAAGAAGTGACTGGATCGAAAATCAACCGTAAGGAGTACTTACTTTCGCTGATAGAGGAACTAACGAAAGTACAGGACAAAGATTCTTCGCCATCTGCTGTACCTTGTATTCTAACTGAGTATCCAAGGGACCAATCCTTCATCCCCGGGGTCAAGTAGGACTTCTCAGTTGTGCTGTAGTGTCACTCAGTGACAGATCAAGTCTATTCTAGACCCCATGTGACTAACTTTGGTGAAATTTGATGATTTTGGAAAACTTGAAAAATGTGGGGGGGGGGAAAGAATAGAAGTACCGCTATTGTTTGTGAACAGGTGCAGAGCAGACAGCCACATGCGACCCGTCTGTAGATCAGAGATTCGAAATCCTCTGCTGACTTCAACCGAGGCAAATGATGACTCACCAAATGACTGATTGTGGGAACAAGACAGATTGGAAGTTTGCCAGTGAACGGATGGACCGATCTTGATAAAACTCACATATTCGTGGAACTGATGACACCAGCATTCTTTTAAACCCAAACTCGAAAACGCCAGGGTTACTACCAAAAGTTTTGAATTTGTGTGCAGTTAACCGCTAAAAACATTGTTAACGCGAAAGTTAGCGGAAAATCAAGCAAAATTGTTAATTGAGTAAAACTGTACTAAATGTTGTCGAAATTCGAAAAAAAATTATATCATCTGAAAGCTTCACACGGACCTGATTCAATGGTGACAAACTTAATTTCATGCATTCCGCAGTTTTGTCTGTACATACAATTTGAAACCAACATTTGATACGAGATTCTGGTATATATAAAGAAATCTGGTATGTTTTTCATACGAATGGCCATTTACTTTCGTATGTGATTGGTATGTAAACGATACGAACTATGCTAGCTGTGATTGGCTGTTTTACGTTGAAATACGAATTCTTGGTATGTTTTATATACGAGAACCCCCAATGCAAATTGGTATGTGTTTCGTATGTCTTTCGTATGAATAGCTTTATGTCATATGGCAAAAAATATGTTATACTACATACTACTTACAAATAACTTTTTTCCAGTAATACCAGCCGTGAATATTTCTTTGTGAAAGTGTGGTATTTAACTAGATTAGATTTGTTGTGTAATTAAAGCCGCATGTCATCTTTGCAACTTGTCTTATAGCATTCACAAGACTCATAATTAGCTCATTTCCTTGAACTAAATTGATAAACATCATTTCAATATAACGATAACTTTTCAGCAACCATGTTGACTTATATATCTCAAACATAACTATTTTTGCGTTCATGAATTATAATGTGTCTTTATCTTGGATTGATAATATGCTTAGTTCCAAAATTACATAATGCATAATTGTTGATGGTCAAATACTTATTGATTATTTATGAAATGCCTCGGACTTACATGTATTAAAATCGAATTCAGTATTGTTAGTTTGACTATAAAATGTCATTATCTCACTACTTACAAAGCAGTAGTAGCATTAGTGTGATCTTTATTGACTAAAAGCCTTAAATCAACATACTTTGGACATGATTGATGCCTTCTTTTAACATTGTGCTGGTATGGCTTTAGTATGTAAAGCATACCACACTTGAAATAACATGCGAAAAGCATACAAATATATACCAAGATCATACAGAAATATACCAAAAAATATTTTGGTATACATCCTTCGTATGTGATTGGTATTGAGCGATTTACAGTGTAGGTATCGGTGAATGATTTGACCGAAAATTCCTACTTTTAAGTCTGCTGACCACATCTGACCAAACACAACCTAAACACCCTGCCAATCTAAAGGATTAAAAACAAACTTTCACATGATATAAAGTATTTTGAAATTGAGCATCTTGAAAAATCTCGTCAGATTTTCTTTTAGTAACATTTTTTGTTAAAATTCATTGGTACTGTATCTCTTTGAACATTCAACGAATCTTAAAATCTTCACATCATGATGAAGCTGAATGATAGCTCACACTTTCTGTCAATTTTCATTAAAAAATTCTGTCGTCTTCATATTCTAAAATCCTGTATCAAAGGAAACGCCTAATTTTCTTCCGCATGGCCTACTGACCACAACTGATCAGTTAAGAAAATAAAATGTATGCAAAAATAATTTGTGGAACATAAAGTTTCATATGGTATATCGTTTATTAAAATTGAAGCAAGACTTCAACACGAAAATTACATTGGAAAATAGGTTGACTTTTTGTGCAATTATTTATGAAACGGTCTGATAGAGTTCTGCTAAAACTAGATCGAATGGCATGAGCTTAACTCCTGATCTTCAATACGACACTGTTAGGCAAAATGGTCCGCATTGAGGCTATAAAAGGGTCCCAAATTTATCCGACAACTTTCTCATTACTCATTCTTTGTAAATGATTTGTCCAGATATGACAAGAAAACAATTAATTATGTAGAGTAATGCAAAGAAAAATTGCTAGAAAGATGCACTTCTGCATGAAATCTGGATAGGTCTGTATTTGAATGGTACAGCTAGAAGTCCGAAATAACAAATATAGTCCATGTTCTGGATGGCATTTTGTGAGCATTTTTCATAGGTGCCAAAATACCTTTGAAAATTGAAATAACAGGCTAAGTCATCTAAGACTTATTTCATTGGATAAAATACATAATTTTCAAAAGATTGCAAGAATTGGAAAATCTTAATGATCTTAAATGAGTTTTGCTATATCTGTGCTGCTTTTTTTCGAACCAGCTACCTTAAAGCTACAATTCTGCGCTGTTGCTTTTAATCATTAAAAAGCGTCGAATTCTGAAAGATGTGTGTATAAGGATTATGCTGAGCAAGATTGGAAGGGGAATGTGAAACAACATGGAAATAAATTGTGAAGTATTATTGGACATTAACCCATTAAACGCGGTTGTGATTTCTTTGCATATTTCGAATTACATCAATCAACATACATGTAGCTTGAAAAATCACGAAACATAAATATTTTCACATGTAGAATGGATACGAGTCATATCGGGTCGATTTCGAAGATGGCATATACATATACATATATATATATATATATATATATATATATATATATATATATATATATATATATATATATATCCTACCACTCCTAAAAAGTAGTAAATTTTGGATATGCTAATAAAAGGTTAAATTGAAGCACTGAACTTTATCAAACTGCAATAACAACAATTTGCCTGATGCAAACATCTTGCTTGTGGATTTCAAATTTCATTTTACACGTCCATTATTCATAGCAACTGACTTGATGCATTATTCAGATAAATGTAGGCTACATGTAAGAGTAATGTATAATTTACAATTTTTACTCAAAAAATAATTTGTGCTATTGTTGCATGATGTAAAACAGATTTTACAGCAGTGTATAATAGGGGCTCTAAAACTCATGCAAATACACATGCATTGCACACATGCACTTATATCAGTAATTTTCTTTTTAGTAGGCCTATTTTGCTCTGTAAAGCGAGTATCTTGCTTATGTTTGTATACTCAACAGTTCATGTCGTGATGAAATAAGTCACCAAATGCGGCATGCTTTGAAACACTTGTCGCACAATCCCACATCTCATTTCTAGCATTTCGTTCGTGAAAGACCTTGAGCCAAGGCGCAGCAGCTGCTTTGGTGTGAATTGTTTATAGGCACACTATCGTTGCGCATTGCAAATTCTGACGTCTGGCTTCTCCAATGCAATTATTTTCTATATTTTTTGGAGTTCATAATCGTCTTCCTCATCTATACCATGATAGCTAACTTCAGTGGGCGCCATATGTTGCTATTCTGAAATAAAAGAGAATTATTGAAAATAACTTTCGCATGTACCGTGAAAATTTTCAAAATCATGCTTACCCTGCATCACAAGATAGGAAAATAATAAAATGTTGTGTCTTCAAAATACTAATAGCAACTACGAAGCTTAGCAAATAGTGGTCTGGTCAGAGTGTTTCCATCGTTTTCAAGTCATGGGTAGGCCTACTGAGAAAGATCCTGATCTCACATGTCGTTAACTTCCTACAATAGTTTGCACAAAATTTGCATAATGCGAAATAATAAATGAGCTAAACAAACTGATAGCTCACAATTTTGCTATCAAACACGTGTCACTACAGGGCATTCGATAGACATGTTCATATCATAGAAATTGACAACAATAAAACCTCTAGTTAATCTTCATGCAATACACAATAGTGGCACATAAATCGCACGCATTTTCACTTAGATACACTTGTCAACGTCTTAATCATTGGGCTAGAATCATTCACATGTATAAATCTAAGCTCTTAATTGGTCATTCATGCTGCAACTTAGTTCCCCCGGATGTGCCGCGACCTTGAGTCAATTTCCATTCTAGTCAACTTCAGATAAAGTTTATTTGTATGGTTCATATTTGTAGGTATATGTGTACATTAGGCATACTTGATATATCATCGTCAAGGCCACCTTCGTCCTCTTTACCATTGTCTCTGCACTGTCTTCACCATCTCATAACGGGTGCTATATCATGATGTCATCCTCTCCTTCGCTAATTAGATCATACAGCGCATGAATCGCTGAGGTTTCATATCTGAAAGACATGCTTATTCCGACATTCACAGTAGCGGATTCCGCGATGGCATACTGTATATATATTCCAGTATATATTGCTGAATTGCCACTGAACTAAATCGAATTTAAATATCAGACTGGTGCACAGGGCTAGAAAATGCGCCAGATTAAACATACGTGGACACGAAAAGATTGTGAAAGTTCAAAATTGAATATTTTCCTCAACTAACCAAAACGAAGAATTTCTTCTCGCCAATTTGAAAAACGATCTGAATTTCCCGCCAAATGGACGAAGTTGAAAAATTGATTTCACATCACAAATCTTAAACATCGTTCTAAGTTCTTTCTTTTGTTTTTTTGATTTCATGATCCACTAATTCTGAACGAAACTGTTCAGTGACCTTTTTGTTTTGCAGATTTTTATCTACTTAATTTTTGTGTATTTTGGAACCAATTCATTTTTTTGCAAATGTTGTTGTAATTAATATCGTGATTTAATTTTATGCATTTCCGTTTTTCTATATTGACTTTTTTCTTCTAGCGATATTGTTCTCAAGATGATAAAAGAATGCCATTTGATGGTAAAGTAGCTCATACGAGTATTTTGCGACGTTTCGGACGGTAGCGACCTGTCCATTTTCAAGCTGTAAATAACAAAATGCTGCAAATGAGATTTGAAATCTCTAAACTATGCATTTAAGCAGCGAAGACAAAATGATTAGATCATGGACATCTTAACGAAAGCAAAATTATCAAACGTGCTGATATCAATAGCATACATGAAGATATCGTCTGAGTCAATAGTTATAGCACATTCAGATCCCTAGTGAGTCCTTTATCCTTAACATTGAGAGATGGGCATCGTTCCTTTATCAAAATGACCTCGGCGATTTGAAGGCTGTTTGTCTCTGGGAATCTTGTCAGTACTTCCACTCTACCTATAATCTTTTTCAGTTTGATGTTATATTGTTCAATTGAGTGATTTCTGATGGATCCATTGTTTTCATGTTGCTTGCTCCTCACTTTTAGTTCATTTGTATAGTGTAGCCAATATATTGAGCTCTATTACAAGAACTCTCTTGACAAGTGTATTGGTACACAACATTATTATCAGAGTTCAACTTATCTTCCTTGGTTTTTATTGCGTTGACCAGTTTGAAGTTTTTGTAGTAAATTCTCAAGTTTATTTGCCAATTTTCAATCCTTGGTTCAGTGCTGTCACCCACAATGTTGATTAAACGTTTTTCTTCAATTAGATAATTCGACGTCAATTGACCTTTGTAATAAAAGACAATTTTGTTTTTTCCATCTTCTTGTTTGTTCTTTTCATTCTTCAAATATGTATTCATAATTGTATTCAACTCTTTATCAAAATATACCATTGGATGATTATCCCCAATATCGAATCCTTTATGTAAGTAATCATATAAATGAATGCGCTAAAAATCATATTCCATCTTTTAACGTTTTCCCTATTTTACAACTACCAGCAAAATGTGACGAAATGTACAGAGAAACTAAAGAACAAATGTGCATCAAAATAATATAAGACCACTTCTGAATAGAGATAATAAATCTATAAATAACAGCTAAACTGATATCTTTTCTATCTTGTGACAGTATGCAAGCATTTTTCCATGGATATATATTTTTCTTTTCATCTCTTTATGATATCGATTTATCTAATGCTATGTTTTGGTTGTACATGAACAATCCATGTATTGGATATTTGTTTTTGAATAAATCATTTAGCCGTTGAGAAGCCTACACAAGATAGGTAGAAACCGGTCGGGCAGAATTCTTTGGTTTTTCCTTTAACGTTCTACGTGGATTTTTATTTCGGATATACTATTGCCATTTTCAATTTAACCTTTTATTTCCTTTATATATATATATATATATATATATATATATATATATATATTATACATTATACAATTACTTCGTTCACCTGATGAAGTCTTAGACGAAAATTCGTGAATAAACAATTTTATCTTGAGACTTTTGGACGATAATAATTTCGATATTGATTTTGCATTCTTAAGTTTCTATTGTCTCCTTGTCGGTTATCAAAATAAGGTTGATTTCGATTATCTGTCCAATATCCTGGAATATTCGTTTGAAACCTAGGTCTAAATCGCTGATCGTGTCGAAAGCGGTCATTACCTCGCACCTTATTTTGTTCTATGACTATTGGTTGAAAGTCCTCAGAACTGATCCCGGAAGTCAGCGGAACCATATGTTTGTCAGATTGGAAAAAAGAAATCTTATTTTCCCAAATAATGTGGCTCAACTGTTCTTCTTTTTCAACTTCCTGTTGCCATATTTGACTTTTGTCTGACACTGATTCGATATCAAATAAATTATTAACATATTCACATACTTCTGCATCAATCTTTTTATAAAATCCGTTTTTATATTTGCTACAGTTCTTAATCTTTGAATTTCATTCTTGACTTCTGCTATCGATAGGGAATTTCTTAGATCTAATTCCTCCTTTGATATTCCACGTAGTGGCTTGCGCCAAAATTTTCGAGGCATCTTTGTCTCCTCATCATTCAATGAATTTTCATACAGTTCTGCTAAGCTATTATTCCAGTATGCCTGAAAGTATGCCATTTTTCGCTTGAAGAGTTTTGGTCTTTATATCGTTCGAAGTCTCCACCCAAATTCAATTGAATGTCTTTTGATATTTTGAACAATTCCGCTTTTATATTAGCATGGAACTTGTTAACTGACTCATCCAGATTGGATGTTTTATCCAAAGTGGCAATGTGTATTGAATGAACTACTGCACTAAGTGCTTCGATCTTCTCCATCATTTTGTCCACTTTTGTTGATAGAAGAGCAAAGTTTTCCCTAGACGATCTACGAGTTTCCATTTCCGGTATAAATAATAGTATAAAAGAATTATCAGAAATGGATCAAAATAAGAAGGAAAATAACTCCCGTATAAGTCGTCAAGGAAAAACTTTGAATCTTGAAAGCCCGACCGGTTTCACTTGGTCATCCAAGCCCTCTAAACATAGCCCTTGAGAAGCTTGGATGACCAAGAAAAACCGGTCGGGCTTTCAAGATTCAAAGTTTTCCCTGACGACTTCTAAAACATACCTGTGGATAGACAAAAATTTTCAAGGCAGTAGCATCAACGAGGATTTCAAATAATCGCAGTAGCATTGCGATTAATGTGCTGGACTTTACAAGAAAATTGTATGCAATGTAGACGATATACAAAGCGCAAACTAGAGTACTGAGGAACAGTACAGCATGCGGTTAATCACAAACATGGTATGGCAGCTCCTTATTGACTACCGCCGGATTTTCCTCCGGTGATGAATGACATGTGTGAGAATCTTCACTGAGATCTTCTAGCTTAACTGTTGATGGATCATTTAGATGATTGCGATCTATTCGTCGTAGCATTTCAGTGATTCATCCGTTTCAGATATTACAAATCAATCTTTACTACTGCTTCAAGTCGATAGTCAAAGGTTTTAACATGAGTCATTGCACGATCGCGTTAACCCTTAAAGGGATATGGCCATATGGTCCTTTAAGTAAAATCTTGTGCAACAAGTGAGCGCAAGCTTGTTAGCGCTATCTAAAAGTGGTGTAATAGTAATAAATGTATAGTTTTCAGTTTTATGGCAATTTAGAGTATATCACTACTGTAAAATGTTGCACAATTTAATTTGGAATTTAAAAAATATTTTTTTCCCATTCAAATATTGAATTTTCATTATTTTCAAGGATTTAATTTTAATGACCAAATATTCACTCTATAGAGCATGATCTGATCGTTATTTCTCAGCAATATTGTGCGCATCCATCGCAAATGCAATATTCTGCGATTTTTTGAGTTATTTCATCATGGGACATATGTGTCCCATTATCCCGTCAGGGGTATATTTGTGTAAAATTTCAATTTTCACCAAATAATGCTACAGTCAAAATTGGGACTCATGTCATAGCTAACTATGTTGTTGACGACAAAAACTTTTGACATAATGCGGTAGGTAAATGCAACTCAGTACAATTAGAGCAGAATTGGATCAAATTCACTGCAAACCCCTCAATACCAAGCAAACACAAAGAATCGATACCGAAAAACTCTCCGGGATATCTTCGGTTGTTCAGTATCTCAGTAAATTATTACTAGACTTCATAGGGAAGGTCTTTGTAAGTCAATTGTCACCTTCAATTTGCATGTGAATTTGGTATCATTATTCACTAAATTATTAAATTCTAAATCATTTAATTATTATTATACATTATACATTTACTTCGTTCACCTGATGAAGTCTTAGACGAAAATTCGTGAATAAACAATTTTATCTTGAGACTACGTTGATTTCTTTAATTTATCTATATATATATATATATATGCACATATATAATACAAATACAAATATTGATTTCAAATACATTCATTTTCCATGAATAGCCTGCATCAACAGGTGAAACCGGTTGGAAATTTAGTTAATGACTTTTTCCTGAGTTTTCTTATATATATATATATATATATATATATATATATATATATATATATATATATAATAATTTATAATATATATATAATAATATATATAATGATATATAATATATATGTAATAATATATATAATAATATATTGTTTGTTAGTGCCCAATATATCGACAAGAAAACAATTCTTCACACAACATGTTTCATCTTTTTCAAAGACTTCTTCAGGTGTAACAAGAGGGCGGGGATGGAATCACTTAAATACATTGATCAACAACGTTCAGTAAAATAGTTAAGTCACAAGTAAAAGCAATAATAAAATCAATATCGTTAAAACACGCAAATCAATTCAATAGATATCAACTGGTAAAAGATCTAAAATCAAGTCATCTGTAAAAGCGCGAAGTCAATAGAGCAATCAATACATCACTGATTCAAAGTAATTTCGTCACTCGCAAGACGCAGACAGTAGCTTACAAATCAAGAAGCAAAGGATTGGAACTCATTCTTTCATTCAATAATTTATCTGAATCGATCATTTTGATAACAATAGTTTCATAGATTCTTGGGTGATCTGTTACGGCGACAACTTTGAAAAAATCTTTGATCGGGGGATGCTCATGGAGGCTTATTTCTGTAGGTGTAGGATATCCTTTTAAATGCTCGTTTATACGAGTTTCAAAATGGCGGATAGAACTACCAACGTAGCATTTGTCACAATGCTCACAGTTGTATTTGTATACAATATTTGATTTCAAATGTTGAGGTACTCTATCCTTATTACTGAAAAATTGAGAAGTTTTAAGGGTTTTAAAAATAGGTCGGATATGAGCATCAGCTGGCAAAACTTTGTTGATGTCTTTTATTCGGTTTTTAATCTCTTTTTCCTTGTTGGCGATATAAGGAAAGCTCCAATTTACAATTTTGTTTTCATCATCATTTGCTAGTCTCTGCACAGGTATCGAATCTGCATGAGATTTAACTCGTTCAATCATGTGCTCTGGAAAACCGTTTTTGATAAAAATGTTCTTGATGCTGATGACGGCAGTTTGGTAATTCTCATCAGTAGAACAAATTCTACGAGCTCTGTAAAATAGGGCTCTCATAGCGGCAGTGCGATATTTCATAGGCGCGTAGGCGGACCAAGGAGTGTAAACGCCAGTGTTGGTGTTCTTCAAAGACCAAGAGATATCAAATGAATTATCCAGTCTGGTTACTCTTGTATCGAGAAAAACCAGACAGTTCTCAGTTTCAACTTCTTTAGTGAATTCTATGTTGCAATTCACAGAATTCAGGAAATTTAAAAATTCATTGATCTCTTGCTCATTCTGAAAAATGGCGAATACATCATCCACGTAGCGCTTATAAAAAACGGGAGATGTAATTTCAAATTCACTAAATTTCGACTCTATCAAATTCATTGCAAATTCTGCCATGGTGGGGGCGAGGCTCGAGCCCATAGATAAGCCCTCTTTTTGTACGTAAAGTTCATCATTGAAGGTGAAGAGAATGTCAGTACAAGCAAGTTTCAGAAGCTCACCGAGAGCCCTTTTGCTGATTGGTATTTCATCATCCTCAACTATCATCAAAACATGGCTTATTGTTTCTTCAACGGGAATATTAGTAAAAAGGCTTTTAACATCAAAGCTTACCATTCTCATATCTTTGTCGATCCTCACTTTACGCAACTCTTCGACAAAGTCAAAAGTGTCTTTCACGCGAAAGTGCTCGGGAATCAACGGTTTCAGAATAGAATCAAGCCATTTACTCAAATTGGTCGGGTAAGAATCAATCATGCTCAAAATTGGTCTATAAGGAGGATTTCGATCATCCTTATGGACTTTGGGCAACCCGTAGAGTCTAGCGGGCTGCGAGCCAACAGGCTTGATCTGCTTGAAAACTGAATCGCTCACAAGACCTTTAGACTTCAATTCGGTGAGCTTACGAATGAAACGATCTTCCTCAATGACGAAAGGATCCTTCTTCGCTCTTTTTGATGGCTTATATTTAGAAAACTTTCCGCTATTTTCCAGAAAGTCACTCATCTTTCTCACATAATTATCGCGATTTTCAATAACGACACCGTTTCCTTTATCAAATTTGCAGATGTACAGGTTTTTGCGTTTGGAAAGTTGCTTCAAAGCTTTCATTTTAGAGCTCCACATTTTGGAGACTTTGCTTTTGGCAAAATAAGATTTGAAGGCAGAGCGGAATTTGTGCTTCAAATTTTCTTGATCGCTGGGATCAAGATGACTGGAAATTCTTTTGAAAACTGACTCTGCATGAGCTTTTTCCTGCACAATGGAAATTCTTTGCCTAGGCCAAGACATGGAAAACATAGTTCTTTGCACAGTTTTCTGAACAACTGCAGTACCCGGTGGTAAAAATTGATCGGAAAATGCTCGGATTCAAGGCGTTTTCTCGATTCAGCATCGAGAAATCGTTCAATCGTGAAATCGTGCAATTTCCGATCAATTCATAATCGAAAAGTGAGCGATTTGTAGTCCATCGACCGATATCGAATTGTCGCCCTATTTCCGATGCTTCTCATATCGATGTCATGTCTATAAGTCGTTCATTTGCCGACATCGAATTGTCGTCCTATTTCCGATGCTTCTCATATCGATATTATGTCTATAAGTCGTTCATTTGCCGATATCGAATTGTCGCCCTATTTCCGATGCTTCTCATATCGATATTATGTCTATAAGTCGTTCATTTGCCGATATCGAATTGTCGCCCTATTTCCGATGCTTCTCATATCGATGTTATGTCTATAAGTCGTTCATTTGCTGATATCGAATTGTCGCTTAATTTCCGATGATATATCGATATCAAGTCTCACAGTGAAAAACGTACATGGTAACAGTGAGGTCCCATCATTGCTCATGGATATTGCGTGGGCGATCGTCATCCCACCATCAGACCATATGGGCGTTTGATGGGATCTGACATGGAATTCCCATATCATTTGCCCATCATTTTATCATCTTATCCCACTTAAATTCATAAATGTCTAGTAATGTCTCGATAATGCGATTGGTCTCTTTCCAAACTCAAAATTCATAGGTTTAATTTGTATGACGGAAAATTCACTCATTCTCTCATCAATTATTCTCCTCTTCCTATTCCCATCGTCTTCATAAATCCCAACTCAGACATCCCAACTCCTTCTGCTGCTATTCCAATTTCTTTCATCTCCCTCCAGTTCCACGATCCTCTCCTCTCGATCCCCTTTTCTCTTTTCTTTCACTCCGTGTCTTTTTTATTTTAAACATAATCTTCTTCATATCCCTCTCCTTTTTTCTCCTTTTCCCCTTGTTCGCTCTAATCTCTCTTATATTCTCATCTATGCATTTGGATACATTCGATGCGATGTAAAAAAATGTAGTCTCAAAAAAAACGACAGTGTGCTTTTGCATTGCAAACTGTCACTTAAATCTCACAAGAAAGAAATTCGCATTTCACAATTAAGTCTTCAAATGAAATAAATTATCTTTTTGTATGCTTGCGTGTTTTTCTATCAACTCTGCAGCTTTCCCTTTCCGAATGATTTCATTACCTTGGATGACAACCTAAGTAACCAATTATAAAAGATATTCGTTTTGCTTTCAGTAGTATCTTCGTATCTGAAATCTGCGCAAGTGATGTGATTTTGAAAGCTTTTACACAGACAGGTTCCGTTGCGCAATCTCCCCGCTCTTCTCGCTTTAGCAGACTAATTCCATCCCGCTCCATGCTCCGGCAGCATTTGTCTTTGTCCGGGTTCGCCTGCCGACAGCTACAGATGGATCGATGACGCTGACTCTCACTTGCAGTCACACAAGCGAGCAACGCACATGATGATATGATGCTGCGTCAAATATAGCAGTGATCCGGCACTAATGTTGTGGACTTTACGCACGCCACTGCTATCCTTCATCTGTCTTCAGAGACCAGCGTGTCTCAGTATTGCCTATTTTATCGTGCACAATATCAAATTTAGTGACACATGGATTAAATTATGCAACATGGTAAAGAATTCCTTGAAAGAAGGCAACCTTTCATCCGATAGCTTCAATTGGAGATTGATACATCTATCAAGTGAAAATCGGTAGAAATCAGCAGAGCAGAACAATCTGTATTATCTCCATAGTCAATGTCGTTTGGTTTCTCAACTTAGTGTTTCGAGTTCAATGCTTCTCATGTTCTTGTGTCGATTACTTTCGTCGCAACATGTAAGTATCAGCATGCTAATTCATATTTTAATATGTGATTAAATGAAATAAGAACTTTATGCATACCGGTACGAGTATCGTCAAAAGAATTCATTCAGATGTTTACAATCGAAAATCCCTAGAATCATTGCTGTCATCTTCGTAAAGTTGATGATTTGCATCAGCTCAACATATTTCAGTAACTCAGCGCAAGGAGCAAGGGATTTCAAAAATATTCATGAAAGTGATTCAAAATGTACAAAGAAATCAGAAATCACGCATATAGAATAACACTATTATTTTGGATCACTACCATAAACATTCTTGTAATCCTTTGCTCCTGAAGATAGCGCTGAGCTATTGAAATATATCGAGCTGATGTAAAATAGATCAACTTGACTTTTCCCAAAACAACACTAAAGCAGTCAATGCACCTAGAATGATTAATTTAGGTGTAATGTGAATTTCTTTCTTTGTTCAGTTGTCATCAAGATAAGAATTATGGTCTAATGTATTTCTAATTTGAAATGCTGTGATGCAGTAGCTTAATTGAATGCGTTGTCGATCTAAATCACATATTAAAGAGAACTTTTGAAAAAGCACAGACTCCTTCCATGTATTCCATAGGCCTACAAAATTCGGAGGTTTAAACCTATCATACATCGTGATATTACAAATGTTGTTCCCTAGCACATATGTTCTGTGATTTTCTTGACGATTTAACTGAAACTAATTTCACCAATTATAATGGATTGACAATTTTTTATTTTGCATATATCAATAATAGTTTTCATGCACTCTTACCTAATTGCTATAGGCCTACAATGTACATGCATTTTTATTTATTCACAATTAATGATATGTTAAAACATGAAAATAAATATCTTATATTCCCCATTCAATTACGAGTACATACCACCGGCTGTTGCCATTTTAGATTGATCAATTTGTGCGGAGTATCTTCGAGGCTTGTGCCTGAATATGCTTGAACATCGAGTTTGGCAGGCGGTTGTTTCTGGACTAGGAAAACCAGACAAAGTAAGTAAAACTTTCGGCTAGATTGTGTGAATTGTTCTTAACTTAAACATCATGCATCAAATCAAATTTTCTCCACTCTTTTTACTGGATTCTTCATTAATTAATTTTACATTTTTTCCAAAGATATGTAGGCTATACATAAATTGACTTCAGGCATGCGAAGGATGTGATTGCATGGGTAGTAGGTCTACTCAAACCAATTTTTAAATAAAAATACTATACAATAGAAAAATGATTTGATAATTAGATAGCCTAATTTCCTTTCTCTTCAATTGTAATTGCGAAGTATTTTTTAATATTTCTGCTATAGAAATGAAAACTAAAGATGGATGCCTTCATTTATTTGCGAAATGGAAATTGCAGCATTTAGATAACATTTTATATTATGAAATAATGTGATAAACATTTTGATTTGCCCTAGGGTTCAGACTTAAATAACAGGGCTTTTTGATGGCTTCATCATGTATCCAAACATAAAAAATGTGTATTCTATGTTTCAACACCATTTATCACATAATTCACATGATGAGAGATTTTCAAGGATATCTTGAAGAAAAGTTATTCGTAGCTAGAAAATCCTAATTTTTCTAAAAAAAATACCTATGACTTTCACAAGAATAAAGAACACGAAATTTTTGACTCAACGTTGATAGTGTGATGTGACATATTACTCCCCAAGATTAGGTTGTTTTGATTGGCCTTGTGCATATTCTATGACATTCTACATTGCATTTTCACATGTACAGTGTATACGGTACATGTCTATATTCTCGTTACCAATATTAGGTTTAAACAATCTTGATATTTTTGTAAATGTTGCTTTGTCAGTCTCGCTAAAGAATCTCGACAGGTTGCGTCAAAAATCTCGCATTTTTTTAGTTCCTGTAAAAGCCAGAGGCTATTTCAAAAATAATAAAAAGTGCAAATGAAATATTATTTGAAACTCTCGATTCTGTGATGGCCTACGTGATCAATGATAAATGTAGGCCTATTATTTATGTTATAAATATAATTAGTCAATCATATTCATAAATTCAAGATAAGTAATTTCCAAATAATTGAAAATAAAGAAGTCACTCCCTTCTATTTACGACTTTTTATTCCAATAAGTTATAAAGAAGCACCCGACGCGTTTCGTCCGAAGACAGTCTCAAGGGTGGCGTACAAATGTGGAAGGATCCTTATATACTGATTAGGCATAGTTGTGGCAACTCATTAAACTTGTTCATGACGTCTATTAAGTTTTGGCATTTTCATCGCTATGAAGCGTGCTTCAGCCATTAATCGCATTAAATTGTTGAATAAGGATCTCACAACTAAAGTCAGTTATTTCCATCTCTCTATCAGCATGAAATTTTAGATGATGCTCGCTCAAAGCACTTTTAGAATCTCTGTTGCGAATACTACGTTCGTGTTCTTGATAGCGCAACTTGAAAGGTCGACAACTTTGTCCAACATGGAGGTCATTGCACCAAAAGTAATTAAAACAATAAACTAGATATCTGCTTTTGCAGTTGTATTTAGGACCAATGGCGCTACACACATACATCAGAACTGCGATCATCAATGTATTTTATACTGTTTTTGAGAAAATTATTTTTTACTATATTTGGAAGCCAACTATCTCTATGTAGAGTTATGCTTGAATGACATGTCTTACTAAACCATTTGTATTTAAGGTTGCCATTCACTGATATGCTTAGGTCTAGAAAGTTAATATAATTATCCCTAGGGACTTCTATAGTGAACTGAATGTTCTTGTCAATCGAGTTAAACACTTCAATTATGTTAGAAAATATTTTCACATCCTTGTAAAACGGATCCATGATGATATCATCAATGTACCGCTTGTAGCATTCTTGTAATCAGCTTTGTAATATTCTTTTTGTTAATTGTTAATTATAATAAAGTCTGAAAATTCAATGCAAAGTAAAAACACAGTACATTATAAATTTAAGTGATATAATTGCATAATTTGCAAAAATGATGTGATATAAATATAATGCAACGATGATATACTAGTAATTATAATATGCAATATAATAACTAAAATATGTTATAATCATGTTATATAAGTACACGTATGTAATGTAATTTGATAATTTCGATGATTTAATGAATATTATAGCATATCATTACCATCATTCAATATATGGCATATATTTGAAAATTGACACCGCACAGATCCGTCATCTGCCGACTAAGTCTCCCTGCTGTGATTGAGTAGGAAGATAGACGTGTTTGAGAGTAAGATGAAGACAAAGTTATGAAATCCTGACAAGGACGCATGGTTCGTTCTCTACAGATGTTAAGAATCATTCAAAAGTTCAGCAAAACGTGTCTAAGAACTCGGAAGGAACTCGACCAGGATTCGCGTTTCGGCCCCTAAATCCTGAACGCTCAGACCTGTTTGAGTGGGGCCCTGCGCATCCATCATGTAGGCTACAGACTCAATGACACTGACTCTGAATGTTAATGCAAGTGAAACAGTAAATAAAATGTACGATGAAAATGAAAGAAAATTAATTATAAATAGCGGTAACTATTCAGACTGAAGAAAAATCACATAATAAATAATTAAATTGAAAATAAATAAGTAATTACGATGATAATGAACCAATAGCGGAAAAAATCAGAATAAAGGAAAATGACATGATAAAAGATAATTGAATTGAAAATAAATATGTAAATAATTACAAAATTATAATCGAAACTGTTATGGCATTACAAGCAAGAAAGATTTGTCATAATCGGCAAAAGGACAGTGTACGGAAGTCTGGAGTCAAGGAATCCGGAATCTTTCATACATGTAGTCATAATCGGTAGTTCATGTCAAAGTCGATAAATTTGTTGTGTTGAAGGATTTGTAATCATGCATCTTGCCATATGTTCGTTGCTTAAAGGTTTCGATCATCATAAAAGCGTGCAGTAGTTTGTTTATCGGCATAAAGTCCGAATTTTCTCAAAATCTTGTCATGTCTATGCAGTGCTCTTTCTGCGGATATTAGTAATTCCTTGCTGCTTTATCCTCTTGATCTTGGTAATCTGAAACTTTTCTTCGATTTCATGACGAAATCTTCTAATGAGGAGCAGATGCGACCATATGAGCTGACTGCTGAAAACGTTAACTCCAATTTTGTGGTGCATTTTCAGGAGATGTCAAAAGTGTTACTGGAAAGTTGAAGTCGTCCACTTTGTGATATACAGCAGTCTTAAGGCCAGTGCTGGTAACTTTCAGCTTAACGTCAAGATAATCTGCTTCTTTATTATCAAGTCCGCATCTGTTAGCTTCTAAGCTATCTGGATAGATACTTGGAATAATTTTGTTCAAGCGCTTGTAAGTAAGATACGTAAGTCATCGATGTATCTGGTGGTCTTGGACAGTAGTCGTGCTACTCCAATCTTTTTCTGTTTTATAGTCAATGCCTTGAACTGATGAAAATGATCTATCAATATCGTTACTTGAATAGTCAGAAATTTAGGATTGAATTTTATGAACTACAGGGGGTAGACAATTTTCCGAATTGTTTTCATAAATTGGCAGCTCGTGTTTTTTGCCCAGGCAGCAACCGCCAAAACACGAGCTCCCAAATGTCTGAATACTTCATAAAGAACTCAGTTTTATTGCCGGTATAGTGCTTATTTAAGCTTGGGCATCGAAGCGATGTTTTATCAAAGCCCAACAGAAGTGTCAGTGGCACTAAGCGCCGGCTATTTTAATCACAACACTTCATTTTTCAGATTGGTCAATTAACTGGAGGAGTGATAAAATCTTTTGGAATTTTCTTTTTCCTTGCCTGACCATAGTAAATAGTAGATAGTCTGATCTATAGCAAAAATGAATAGCTCAATATTTTTGAATAGAATGCATTAAAACTGTTTATGAAGACATTTTCAAATTTCCTATTGATGTCTACGAAGCATAAGTAGAATCGTTTAAGTTTGCTCTAAGAATCTATAGAGTTATAGCTTATGGACTCTGGAACCGTATGCAGACGATTAAAAGTATGCGAAATGTTGATTTTGTCAGTCTTCATCATAGCAGAGGATAGCATTCATCAAATATTAAGTATTAAATCTCTTTAAATTTTCATCTTATTCAATGATTTTTCATTTCATGGAACTTGTAAACTTGGCACGTCTTTTCATGTCATACGGCTTGATATGGATTAAGTTTATTCAAATATTTAATAAGTTAAAAAAAATGAAATTGCTTAAGATCTATATTCAATGCCTTGAACTGATGAAAAAAGATCGATCAATCTCGTTACGATATTTACATTCTGAAACAAGTTGTAAAAAATAGTACTCAAACAATATTTCTGTTTCAGAATGCATTGAACCTCCGATAAATAGTAGTCATGAACTGGACAGTTGCCCAATCATAAGTGAAATTTTTAAGTCCTGTTCACTCCTGATCTGTATTAAATGTTAGTGTTTATGTGCACGCATTCGTGCCATGTAGCATCGCCCTCTCAAGGCCGAAGTACTGGTTATTGCTTCTATTGTAAATTATCGACCATAAAAATAAAACGGAGCTTGCACATCATGTCTTCTGAAAACATAAATTCGCTCCCGATCAGACTGGCCAACTGAAGTATATATGTATAAGTACCGGTATGTATAATGAATGTTCATCTATTTGTTTAGAAGTTCATGTCATCGCGACGAATTAACAAACATTACAGTAGACCACAAAGTTTCTTTCATTACTGTCACATACGAGTACATGTAATTTTCCGCATGCAGCATTGTTCTTTTTATGATACAAAGCAGCGGTAAGTCTATCGAAGACGCCCCTATCCGCGGGACGGGGTCGGGTAACACCAGCCAGCCCGTCGAAGACATCACTCAGCAGCAAGGCTTATCTAAATGTATTTTCTGTGTTTCCCACTGGAAACAAACATTCGTTACTCATTACCATACACTACTAATTCCTCGCATCTTTATTTTCAGATTCCCTAAGAAAAGAGAAAATTGGGAATGAGAAGAAGATTGAAGAGGTGATCGAGAAAATGTTGAAGGATGCAACTGATCGCGGCAGTGGGAGGAGGAGGCGACAGTCCTGGTCGAACAAGTTCTCTTTGCCAAAGCCATTGCGGGTGGAAGCAATTGCCTGCTACACCAACGAGCTAGGAGTCGCAGAGCCTGCACTGGAAGGACGAGATGTTCTGGAGGAGAAGTTGAATCGAACAATTTCGCCTAAAATCACATTGGACTTGTTATCCGAACATTTTTAGTTTTAGTATAGGAATCCAGATGATTGTTGATACAGATTGTGTAGTGTGCTATTTCTAGATTTCATACATGTATTTTTTGTAATATGATGTTATTGAATGAATGCTGTCTTCGTTTTCAACAATTGTTAATTGGCCTAGCACAGGTTGTAGTTCAGGACTAGGAAAAGCGTGTGTAGTTAGCGGTATAATTTTTATACGAGTGATTCAGATTGTAAATTAATCGGCTTATCGTCTCAAGTCCAATAGCGAATATAGAGCGACAAAGCAGGTGGGATGCAGCATATGTAGCGATTAATCGGCCAAAATCCGATATCGGATATAGAGCGACAAAACAGGTGGGATACCGCATATGTAGCGATTAATCGACCAAAATCCGATATCGGATATAGAGCGACATAACAGGTGGGATACCGCATATGTAGCGATTAATCGGCCAAAATCCGATATCGGAAATAGAGCGACAAAACAGGTGGGATACCGCATATGTAGCGATTAATCGGCCAAAATCCGATATCGAAAATAGAGCGGAATATCAGGTGCAATGCCGAGACGAATTCTCGGGCATCGGCAAGGCATCGATTTTATGGGAAATCGACGCCGCGATGCCGAAACGAGATTTCATGCATCGGCCCGATGAAATTTTTACCACCGGGTAATGACGAGAGGGCCCTTCTTCCTCCGATGATGCACCACCATTTGAATAAACTTCGCAAAATGATTGAGACCGCTCATGAGCGGAAGCTGCGAGCCTTGACTCGTAGCAAGCCTGATAATGTTGACTCTACTCTTAACCATGCTACTGTCATCAATTTGTCTGATGAGCAGTTTTCCAAAGATGAGTTGGAGATTCTGAGTCTAGGGTTTTCCATGTCTTGGCCTAGGCAAAGAATTTCCATTGTGCAGGAAAAAGCTCATGCAGAGTCAGTTTTCAAAAGAATTTCCAGTCATCTTGATCCCAGCGATCAAGAAAATTTGAAGCACAAATTCCGCTCTGCCTTCAAATCTTATTTTGCCAAAAGCAAAGTCTCCAAAATGTGGAGCTCTAAAATGAAAGCTTTGAAGCAACTTTCCAAACGCAAAAACCTGTACATCTGCAAATTTGATAAAGGAAACGGTGTCGTTATTGAAAATCGCGATAATTATGTGAGAAAGATGAGTGACTTTCTGGAAAATAGCGGAAAGTTTTCTAAATATAAGCCATCAAAAAGAGCGAAGAAGGATCCTTTCGTCATTGAGGAAGATCGTTTCATTCGTAAGCTCACCGAATTGAAGTCTAAAGGTCTTGTGAGCGATTCAGTTTTCAAGCAGATCAAGCCTGTCGGCTCGCAGCCCGCTAGACTCTACGGGTTGCCCAAAGTCCATAAGGATGATCGAAATCCTCCTTATAGACCAATTTTGAGCATGATTGATTCTTACCCGACCAATTTGAGTAAATGGCTTGATTCTATTCTGAAACCGTTGATTCCCGAGCACTTTCGCGTGAAAGACACTTTTGACTTTGTCGAAGAGTTGCGTAAAGTGAGGATCGACAAAGATATGAGAATGGTAAGCTTTGATGTTAAAAGCCTTTTTACTAATATTCCCGTTGAAGAAACAATAAGCCATGTTTTGATGATAGTTGAGGATGATGAAATACCAATCAGCAAAAGGGCTCTCGGTGAGCTTCTGAAACTTGCTTGTACTGACATTCTCTTCACCTTCAATGATGAACTTTACGTACAAAAAGAGGGCTTATCTATGGGCTCGAGCCTCGCCCCCACCATGGCAGAATTTGCAATGAATTTGATAGAGTCGAAATTTAGTGAATTTGAAATTACATCTCCCGTTTTTTATAAGCGCTACGTGGATGATGTATTCGCCATTTTTCAGAATGAGCAAGAGATCAATGAATTTTTAAATTTCCTGAATTCTGTGAATTGCAACATAGAATTCACTAAAGAAGTTGAAACTGAGAACTGTCTGGTTTTTCTCGATACAAGAGTAACCAGACTGGATAATTCATTTGATATCTCTTGGTCTTTGAAGAACACCAACACTGGCGTTTACACTCCTTGGTCCGCCTACGCGCCTATGAAATATCGCACTGCCGCTATGAGAGCCCTATTTTACAGAGCTCGTAGAATTTGTTCTACTGATGAGAATTACCAAACTGCCGTCATCAGCATCAAGAACATTTTTATCAAAAACGGTTTTCCAGAGCACATGATTGAACGAGTTAAATCTCATGCAGATTCGATACCTGTGCAGAGACTAGCAAATGATGATGAAAACAAAATTGTAAATTGGAGCTTTCCTTATATCGCCAACAAGGAAAAAGAGATTAAAAACCGAATAAAAGACATCAACAAAGTTTTGCCAGCTGATGCTCATATCCGACCTATTTTTAAAACCCTTAAAACTTCTCAATTTTTCAGTAATAAGGATAGAGTACCTCAACATTTGAAATCAAATATTGTATACAAATACAACTGTGAGCATTGTGACAAATGCTACGTTGGTAGTTCTATCCGCCATTTTGAAACTCGTATAAACGAGCATTTAAAAGGATATCCTACACCTACAGAAATAAGCCTCCATGAGCATCCCCCGATCAAAGATTTTTTCAAAGTTGTCGCCGTAACAGATCACCCAAGAATCTATGAAACTATTGTTATCAAAATGATCGATTCAGATAAATTATTGAATGAAAGAATGAGTTCCAATCCTTTGCTTCTTGATTTGTAAGCTACTGTCTGCGTCTTGCGAGTGACGAAATTACTTTGAATCAGTGATGTATTGATTGTTCTATTGACTTCGCGCTTTTACAGATGACTTGATTTTAGATCTTTTACCAGTTGATATCTATTGAATTGATTTGCGTGTTTTAACGATATTGATTTTATTATTGCTTTTACTTGACTTAACTATTTTACTGAACGTTGTTGATCAATGTATTTAAGTGATTCCATCCCCACCCTCTTGTTACACCTGAGGAAGTCTTTGAAAAAGATGAAACATGCTGTGTGAAGAATTGTTTTCTTGTCGATAATAATATATATATATATATATATATATATATATATATATATATATATATAAAAGTATAAAAGAATTATCAGAAATGGATCAAAATAAGAAGGAAAATAACTCCCGTAAGTCGTCAAGGAAAAACTTTGAATCTTGAAAGCCCGACCGGTTTCACTTGGTCATCCAAGCTTCTCAAGGGCTAATGTTTGTTATGAATATCAAAACTTAATTTAAATGATCTTAAATTATGCCATTTTATCTTCTAATGTATTTTTGATATTTAGAAATCTCATTATTTTCTGTAATATCCCCATCCCTGTTAATTTGCCCTGTGAGCATGGAAATAAAACTAATTAGCTAAGAGAATGAAAGTGGAGTTGTCAATTTCGCATTTTGAAATATGTATTTCTATGAAAAACTTGCCTCAACAGATAGTCCATTTATACATTGTTAATTTGCCCGCCAATCATAGAGATGAATAGTTCAATAATTGCCTCTGGCTTCTCAAGAATAAGACGAGTTTTGATGTCCAATATTTCGTATTTCTTTGTCAAAGGATCAAATGACAATGAAATGTTGATGCAGATTACATGAGATAACACGATGAACACTAATGTTATCTCATGTAATCTGCATCAACATTTCATTGTTATTTGATCCTTTGACAAAGAAATACAAAACATTGGACATCAAAACTCGTCTTATTCTTGAGAAGCCAGAGGCAATCATTGAACTATACAATTTTCCAAGTATGGCCAAACTTGAACAAACATAGAGATAAAAGTGGCATAGTTTGAAACCATAGAAGCAGATAATAGTACACTACAATGGAGGTTTGATATCTTGCGTGTACAATGATGGCACACGCAGAAATCTATGGCTTGCACATATATCAGATTCGATCTAAATCATTGTATCATAGTGAAACTATTTGTCAAGTTAGTTGTGGAAGTTGTTGACAGCAAATTACAGGATTTTCATGAGAACTTTAAATGAGATGATGGTTTTGTTTCATGTGAAACAACCTACTATTCCATGGATTAATATGCTGTGTCTACTTGTTGCAGTCATTGACAGTTATTATGCAATTTTTCAACACTACTGGAATACAAATCAAAATTTGGTTCACAGAGTCATAATTGAAAGTGGTCAGTGTACTGGTTGCAAGAGAATCTAAAGAATTCACCGATAAAAGTTCTAATTATTGGATAATTTCTCTGTCAAGCAGGTATGAAGCCTAGCGCTTTCTTGGAATCAACACACTGAAAGCTTCTTTGCCCACAATCATTCTCAGACAAATAAAATGTCGCTGGAACTTTTCAATTGATCACTGAATGACCTGTGTGATTTAGTGTGATGATATTTTGGTAGCTGATATTCGAAAGCATGCGAAGATTTTGAAAATTGTTCAAATATAATGAACGGGGAAGCCCTTTAAAGCAAAATGAATACTGTAAGATTTATTGGCCTCCGATTTCAAGCTGGAGTAACTTATGTTCTGCAAATCTACATTACAAGTTGCACATGTGTCTGATTATACTCTTGAGAGATAATAGGAGCGATATTTCAAAATGATGAACGTACAGAACGTTTTAAAGGATTTCCTTCTTTGTCATCTTGTCGCTGCACTATTTTGTAAATACATTATTGCTTTTGTGTACATGGTCTTTGGACAAGGGGCAACAATCCAGATCACAAATTGGCTTGATAAATATAAATGCCAATCAAAAAACATGGAGACCAGTTCGTACAACTTGCATTTTGCCCCAACTAAGTTCCCCCGGCGTGTGCCATAATTTTCGTGCAATCTCCATTCTAGGACTTTCTATGGTATTGTTAATTTCTATGTTTGAAACGGTTAAAGGAGGATTCAATGATATGTACTGAGATATCTCGATCGACATCTTGTTAAAATCCCTCGGGCTAAAGCCCTCGGGAATTTTGACAAGATATCGACCTCATTATTTCAGTAAATATCAATGACACCTCCTTTAACCATTACATAAAATCATCATAAAATAAGCTACACATACATAGCAAGCGAATTACACAAATGTCATGGATGAAAATAAGAATTCACAGACATCGTACAGGGGGAAGAGTGGAGGCGGATATCATTGATCAATTTTGATTAAGTGAAGGTCTAAAAACACTAATGCACCATTTTTCTTTGCTCTCCCTACGATCGATCACAATTTGGGGGTAACTTCAAAATCGGGATTATGCTGAAAGGAGCGTCACTTTTTGAGCATGAGGAGATGCGCTTGCTCACAAATAAAGATCGATAGTTCTTGTCCTTAACTTGTCGTCTGTGCACTCGCGTCCTTGATCTTAAAGTGTCTCTCATTTGCCCCCACATAAAGAGCGCAGCAACCTCTGCATTGTAGCACGTAGATAAAATCTTTCGAGTTGCAATCCATGTTATGTTTTATTAAAAAAGTGCTCTTTTTGTTGTTGCGTTTATAGTTGAACATTGTCCTTGCTATAATTGACCTGCAGCATTGGCATCGGGAATCTCCGCGCTTTGTTACACCAATGATTGTTATGCGATTGTTTTTTTGATAATATCCGCAATAGAGACGGGGGTTGCCGATAGGATATTCTTGTTCTATATGATTCGAATGTATCAGTGAGCCTCAAACTTGAAAAGGATGGAGTTATCACATTATTATAGAAATCAGCATTATTGGGATTGTATGTTTGAATATAAGGTATTATCCTCGATTCATTGTCCTTATTTCCAGGTGATGCTGTAGTCGATTTTGCTTTTGTAACTGCATCATTTATTAATTTATCCGGATAGTCTAATTTCTTGAGTCTTTTCTTCATGTCTTTAAATCTGATCTCTCTAATAATCTGATCTGAAACAATTTTGTTGATACGATTGGCTAGAGCGTAAGGAATATTCCGTGTTACGTGTCTTGGATGGCATGAATGGAAAGAGACATATGCGTGACTGTCAGTAGGCTTGGAGTAAATGCCAGTTTTAATCTTGTTGTCGTCACGGTAAATCAAAACATCCAAAAAGTTCATTCTTTCTTGTCCAATTTCAATTGTAAATTTGATTTTATTATTCAGTCGATTGAGATAGGAATGCAAATCCTTTACGTCTCCAAAGTTATCATTCCAAATGATGAAGACATCATCCAAATATCTTTACCACGAAGAGCAAAGAATTTGGAAAATAGTAGGAGAAAGAACTTGTGCTGCATGGGAATACATATTTTCCTCCAGGAAATCCATAACCAATGTCGCGTAGGTTGGCGCAACCTTTGTTCCCATTGTAGTTCCTGAACGTTGTAAATATGTCTTCATTTCAAAAGTAAAGTAATTGTTCTTCAAGACAAGATCTAGGCTTTCAATCAGAAATTCATTGGAAAATCTGTCAGCTATGAGTTCTCTTTTCCTAGATATCCAAAAGTTGATTGCTGTCAATCCAATATCTGAATTGATGTTCGTATAAAGAGAGGTTACATCGAATGAAACGAAACTTTCCTCGTGCAACACCTGATCTGGTAATTTTGATAAGAAATGGAAAGTGTCTTTAACATAGCTTTGCAAAGTTGGAACCAGAAGCTTCAATAGCTCATCCAAAAAATGGCTTAAGTGGCTTGTAGGGGCATTCCGGCTTGATATGATAGGTCGAAATTTCAAATTATCCGGAAGGTCAACCAACAGATGACCATATGCATCGACATTTTTATCAGATAGCACATCTACCAATTTATGGATTTTTGGTAGGCCATACATGAAAGGAGTATAGAGGCATTGAATTTCCATATGAATTCACTCTCCTTTTTAGTTAACAAACTGCTGTATTTTTTGCAAAACGTTTTAAGTTTATGAATCTTTTTCAATGGATCATATTTATCCACCAGCTCATAAGTTTCCTGATCATCAAGATGCTCTGGTAGCATGCAATTCTTATAGTCCACGTAATTTAATATGACGGAAGAGCCACCTTTATCCGCATTTATTATATGTAAATCTTCATTTTCCTTCAATGAATCCAAGGCTCTTCTTTCCTCCAGAAGCAATTTGTTTTTGTTTCTTATATTCTTACTCTTTATTCGATCTGCATTAGTTGTAATTGTTTCTATGCAGTGATCAAGTTGACTGTTTAATCCTTTCGGAGGTTGAAAATTTGAAGGATTTTGGGCCAATGAGTTGGTTCACTCTGTCTGATCAGAGCCATTCGGGTCTGCAAAGTAGTCTATCAGTCGAAAATTTCTACAAAAATGTAATGCATCATTGTAAATAGCTGAATTATTCTGCTTAGGATATGGAGAATATTTGCATCCCCTCGATAAAAGTTTCTTTTCTTCAATGTTTAAATCCTTTTTTGAAAAATTTAGGATTTTTATATTATTTACCATAAAAAATGATTTTGATTTTGATTATAATCTTGTTCTGGCAACAAAGTCTCATTTGTTCCATACCTATCACAAGTCCTAATGTCCGTTTGGTGACAGCATTCATCGTTATTATGGTTAATGTATCTATTATTGTACAGTCTCTCTGGATTGTAAGGCAATCGAGTTCTGTAATTCGAAGGCATGCTACCATATCCATTAGTCCTTTGAAAGCCATTATAATTTCCAAATTGTCGTCGATTATTGAAGAAATTCCTGATGTTTGGACGATAATAATTTCGATATTGATTTTGCATTCTTAAGTTTCTATTGTCTCCTTGTCGGTTATCAAAATAAGGTTGATTTCGATTATCTGTCCAATATCCTGGAATATTCTTTTGAAACCTAGGTCTAAATCGCTGATCGTGTCGAAAGCGGCCATTACCTCGCACCTTATTTTGTTCTATGACTATTGGTTGAAAGTCCTCAGAACTGATCCCGGAAGTCAGCGGAACCATATGTTTGTCAGATTGGAAAAAAGAAATCTTATTTTCCCAAATAATGTGGCTCAACTGTTCTTCTTTTTCAACTTCCTGTTGCCATATTTGACTTTTGTCTGACACTGATTCGATATCAAATAAATTATTAACATATTCACATACTTCTGCATCAATCTTTTTATAAAATCCGTTTTTATATTTGCTACAGTTCTTAACCCACTAATACCCATGGTAGCATAATCGCTACCAGATATTTGAAGCTCTCTATTCGCCAAGCCATGTGCCTAGGAAGGAAAATTTCATACTGACGCTATCATGTGACGTCATGCTACGAGTTTAAGTGTGCTATTTTTCCTTTTTCGATGCTGTCGCGTATTTGACAATCAGTTTCATCATACCATCATGGCCGACGGTGACAAGGTATGTATTCCCACAAGTCAATCTTCTAGACGCAAACGAATTAATATGGCATATCATGCATTTTATGAAAGCTTATAACCCACACAATAAGGACAGAGCATAATGCGGCTGAGGAAATTAGGTTGAGTTGGATATTTTTGATGGTGGAGCAAATGTGCTACAATGGGCATTCAATCACTTTTTGCAGGGGTGGTAGCAAATGTGCTACATAATCGCACAATGTTCAATACTAGATTCAATACTAATACTTTAAAAGAGAATATCAGGATGACTGCTATAGTCATTCAAAAAGGATTCGACCTATCGACCTTGGGGGGTCAGCGGCCAGTTTGCTGCACCTCATACTAGTGCGCCGCTGGGCTTTCTGTTAGACAAACGTGTGTGATGCGTGCTGTTTGCTATCACTCTTCTCCCATGTGACTCTAAATTCATTATCGTGCTATGAATAAAACTTCGTGAAGATTCAGTAAATATTGGTGTTGACTTGCTGTTTTGTAACACTATAAAATCCTGATAGGCTTAGATTGTAGTCATCATAAAGATAGTTGGGCCCATAAGCTTACATGTGCGACACAGCATGCAAGTAGGCCATATCGCATTTCATGATTATGAAATGTGATAATTCAATAGGTCCCAATAAAAATGCATGTAGAATTTGTGGAACTATTTTAGGATAGGAAGTTATTGCTGACTATTATGTCGACTGAAAGATAGTATTCTTCTCTTTCAGCCAACACGAAAAAGCAAAGCAATCGCGATTGAAAGATTGAACGACTCCACATTCAGCAGAGTACGAGGTTCTAATCAGAATACATTCGATTACTTTGATGGAAATGAGAGTGGCGAGGGTGCAAGTTCCGATGAAGAAGATACTGTTCTTGCAGTGATTCATGACGTGCTAGATAGAGGCGACCAAGGTGAGGAAGAAATAGAAGATACTTCGGATGAAATTGCGGTTGTGCCAACAGGAACAGAAAGAAAGAAAGATCAAGTACGACGTTGGAGAAAGAAAGACTTTCAACCTAATAGTCAAACGTTTTCTCATGAATTCGACACGCCAAATGATTTGAAATCTCCCCTAGAATATTTCAAAATGTTCTACAGTGATCAGATTTTCGAAAAGTTGGCAAAAGAGACAAACACTTATTTCTTTCAAGAAAAAGCTCCACAGTTGTTGGGAACCAATCCAAAAGAGATGGAAATGTTTGTTGGAATGCTACTAAAAATGGGCATTGTCAAGATGCCTAACATCAAAGATTATTTTGCACAGGAGACCATGTACGAGCCAGTCGCTTCTGTTATGTCAAGGAATAGATTTCAGCAGTTATCTCGCTACTTGCATTGCGTTGACAACACAGACGAGAACATAGACAGAAACGATAGAACTTGGAAAATTCGGCCATTTCTCGATCTTCTGCGTCAGAATTTTTTGAAGGTATCGCCTGAAGAACATCAGGCTGTTGACGAAATCTCAATAGCATATAAAGGGCAAAAAGGACCACGCCAATATAATCCTCAGAAACCCCACAAGTGGCATTTCACTGTGCACGCAAGAGCTGGTTCATCCGGTTTTGTTTATGACTTTGAAGTGTATACTGGATCCAAGCATGAAATCCCTAGCGAGTGCGGGGTGTCTGGGGACCATGTCTTGCGATTATGCGAAAGCCTGCCGACTGGAATTCCGTTCAAAATATTTGCAGATAACTATTTTGTTTCGTTGCCCCTCGTTACCAAGCTGAGGGAAAGAGGATTTCACTTCACAGGTACCTTTAGACAAAACAGAATTCCGATCAATTTTGAATCAGACAAAACTCTAAAAGCCCAAGGGCGTGGATCGTCGGACTATAAAGTCAATGAAGATGGTAATATGATTGCCGTCAAATGGTTCGACAATCGTTCTGTCCATCTGATCTCAACGTATGCTGGAGTCGAAGAATCAAGACAAATTCAACGATATGACCGCAAGTCGAAAGAATATGTCAGCATTACATGCCCAGAAATTATCACGGAGTACAATGCTTTCATGGGAGGAATCGATCTAATGGACAGTCTTGTGTCATTGTACAAATACAAGTTTCGAAGTATCCGGTGGCCGATGTTCATTTGGCATCACATGACGCATTTGGCATTGGTGAATGCATGGCTTTTTTATAGGAGAGAAGCTTCACAAATGGGATTACCAGTGAGTACCGCCAATATTCACTTAGGCCTCTTCATCATGAAATCGAGATATACATACATGTTCATTGAAACTTCGTGCAGGCTAGATGGATGCGAGAATAACATTATCTGTCCATGTTTGTTCTTTTCCTATAGCCCAAAGTTCATTTAGGCTACTGAATGCATGTTTTCCTCTCGACGTAGCAATGTTTATTTCATATAATCTCATGTTATTTCAAGCATCTTATTTCGATTTTGCAGTTCAGTTTTGCAGGCTAAGGACCTAAACAGAACATGAAGTCATTTGATTTCATCTTTCTCATTCGCACAGGCATGTCGTTTCTATTTTACGCGTACTTATTGATCTTTATATAATTCTTGATCTTGTAAAAATCTTTCGTGCATGAATAGAGAATAATGAATGTTAGCTTGATCATTTCCAATAGACAATGGAAACACTACAAATAGGCTATATGTATGAGTATTATGATAATGATGAAACTACATCTTTGAATCCGTGTATAGTATACAAGTAGGTTTCATTTCTGTATCTGTATTTTCCAGACCGAACCGCTGAAGACCTTTCAACTTCAAGTAGCCGACGGTCTTGTGAAGCTGCAGAAAAGACTAGGTCGGCCATCTTTTCTAGAGGACCTGATCCCGGCACGAAAACGTCCAGCAATAAGGTGCTCCAGGACCGACATGGCCATTCGGTATGATTGTGTCGATCATTTTCCGATCCACAAGGAGAGCAGAGCACGTTGTTACAATTGTGACTCAAGATCCATTTTTACTCACATCTTCTGCTCGAAATGCAATGTCTACTTGTGTCTTACAGGAAACAGAAACTGTTTCTTCAGCTATCACCATCCAGCTTGAAACTCTTTTGAGTCCTAAATACATAGAGATGATCTTTGGAAAACAAAGTCTTTTGATTGTCTTTATTAGACAATATTTGATTGAAAAAAAGTGAATTCTAATTTTCTTGCAATTGTGGCATAAATGCCCATGGTTGCAAATCTGCTACCGGCCCTAACTTTGTCTGAAGACCAGATATCTAAATTTTTATTTAATTAAGTTGATCTCTGATGTCTAATACACTATCCACATAATTTTAAAATTTTTCGTCCAATGGGAACTACCCATGGGTATTTACGGGTTAATCTTTGAATTTCATTCTTGACTTCTGCTATCGATAGGGAATTTCTTAGATCTAATTCCTCCTTTGATATTCCACGTAGTGGCTTGCGCCAAAATTTTCGAGGCATCTTTGTCTCCTCATCATTCAATGAATTTTCATACAGTTCTGCTAAGCTATTATTCCTGTATGCCTGAAAGTATGCCATTTTTCGCTTGAAGAGTTTTGGTCTTTATATCGTTCGAAGTCTCCACCCAAATTCAATTGAATGTCTTTTGATATTTTGAACAATTCCGTTTTTATATTAGCATGGAACTTGTTAACTGACTCATCCAGATTGGATGTTTTATCCAAAGTGGCAATGTGTATTGAATGAACTACTGCACTAAGTGCTTCGATCTTCTCCATCATTTTGTCCACTTTTGTTGATAGAAGAGCAAAGTTTTCCCTAGACGATCTACGAGTTTCCATTTCCGGTATAAATAATAGTATAAAAGAATTATCAGAAATGGATCAAAATAAGAAGGAAAATAACTCCCGTATAAGTCGTCAAGGAAAAACTTTGAATCTTGAAAGCCCGACCGGTTTCACTTGGTCATCCAAGCCCTCTAAACATAGCCCTTGAGAAGCTTGGATGACCAAGAAAAACCGGTCGGGCTTTCAAGATTCAAAGTTTTCCCTGACGACTTCTAAAACATACCTGTGGATAGACAAAAATTTTCAAGGCAGTAGCATCAACGAGGATTTCAAATAATCGCAGTAGCATTGCGATTAATGTGCTGGACTTTACAAGAAAATTGTATGCAATGTAGACGATATACAAAGCGCAAACTAGAGTACTGAGGAACAGTACAGCATGCGGTTAATCACAAACATGGTATGGCAGCTCCTTATTGACTCCGCCGGATTTTCCTCCGGTGATGAATGACATGTGTGAGAATCTTCACTGAGATCTTCTAGCTTAACTGTTGATGGATCATTTAGATGATTGCGATCTATTCATCGTAGCATTTCAGTGATTCATCCGTTTCAGATATTACAAATCAATCTTTACTACTGCTTCAAGTCGATAGTCAAAGGTTTTAACATGAGTCATTGCACGATCGCGTTAACCCTTAAAGGGATATGGCCATATGGTCCTTTAAGTAAAACCTTGTGCAACAAGTGAGCGCAAGCTTGTTAGCGCTATCTAAAAGTGGTGTAATAGTAATAAATGTATAGTTTTCAGTTTTATGGCAATTTAGAGTATATCACTACTGTAAAATGTTGCACAATTTAATTTGGAATTTAAAAAATATTTTTTTCCCATTCAAATATTGAATTTTCATTATTTTCAAGGATTTAATTTTAATGACCAAATATTCACTCTATAGAGCATGATCTGATCGTTATTTCTCAGCAATATTGTGCGCATCCATCGCAAATGCAATATTCTGCGATTTTTTGAGTTATTTCATCATGGGACATATGTGTCCCATTATCCCGTCAGGGGTATATTTGTGTAAAATTTCAATTTTCACCAAATAATGCGACAGTCAAAATTGGTACTCATGTCATAGCTAACTATGTTGTTGACGACAAAAACTTTTGACATAATGCGGTAGGTAAATGCAACTCAGTACAATTAGAGCAGAATTGGATCAAATTCACTGCAAACCCCTCAATACCAAGCAAACACAAAGAATCGATACCGAAAAACTCTCCGGGATATCTTCGGTTGTTCAGTATCTCAGTAAATTATTACTAGACTTCATAGGGAAGGTCTTTGTAAGTCAATTGACACCTTCAATTTGCATGTGAATTTGGTATCACGCTGTATATACTTTCGTATCACTTTGTGTTGTAAGCGATAGTGTTGTGAAGTATGGAGACTGCCGACACTATAGAATGTTAGTTGTTGCCGTGCACTTCAGCTAAACAGCTGCCGTCACTGGATTGAAGCATGAAAGCGAGTCAGATGAACGTTGATCACAAAATTATTGTGCGCACTTTTAAAACACATTCGTCCATCCTATCATCCTAGTATGTCCTATATACAGTGGTGATATGTTGAGATAAGCCTACAACAACCTCACTTATCGCACAGCGAACGATAACAAGAGCTCCCGTGCGACAACCAACTAGTGGATTGGCTATCGCACGGAGAGCTTTTTTCGTTGCTTATTGCACTCCTACAAATCATGGCTGTATGCAATGTGTGAATGCCATTGTGTAGGAATGGAATGAATCGCGGTGTTTACATCATCAACACGAGTTGAAAGTGAAGTCTGTTTGCGGATGAGAATGCAAATGTATGAAGTCTTGGTCATGTCACACAAACACAGTAAACAAAACATGGATCGGGCGCTTAAGATTTTGTGGTAATTAATGTGATTTCTTTTAGTTTGCTCTCTATAGTCAGGATAAAGTTGTTTCAGATGTTTCAATTGTAATCAGCACAAGAAGATGTAAAGATTTCAAGATTCTTAATTCATGCGGGAGAATTTTAAAGAAAGTTCTCAGAGTGATGAAAAATATACTTCAGATACAATTGCACATAAATAGGTGAAAAAGTAATCAACACCAAAGGAAACCTGGGAGACTTTCTCACTCCTCCAAAATTGATCACCTAGTGAAGTGGTATGTTATTAATGTCGCAGAAGCGGTCATCCCTGATACAGCAATGAAGTACAGCAAAAACATGGAACCGACAGTGCTAGGCAATGTTCCAGTCTCCGTGAATAATAAGCTACTATCCCATTCCCCGTGTTTAATGAAATATACCAAAAAACGGACGAAATATTGAAAGTATTCTAATTGATGCAGATCGCGAATATCAAGCAAAGAGTATATGCAAAGTAACGAAGATCACATATAATCGAAAAAGCAGCACAAAGCAAATATTTAAACATGAAGTAAGGAAGGATGAAGTTCTGGGAGTGATGAAAATCACAATACATATAAAATTACACATAAATAAGTGAGAAGATAGATAACTCACACCAAAGGAAACGTATGAGACTTTATCGCTCCTAGAAAATTGATCACATAGTGAAGTGGAAGAAATTATCGATGTTGTGGAAAGAAAGCGGTCAGCCCTGATGTAGCGATAAAATGGAGCAAAAACATGGAACGTGCACACTTCTGTCAAACATTTTTAACTGCTTGCGTCTCACAATCTTTAAATTTCTCAGACTCCAGACTATTAATCATGAAGTGTAGAGATAATGGAAAAGCAAGGAAACTAGACACTTTAACCCTTTCACAGCGGCTAATGTATTGAAAAATTATTCCTTCACATGCGGATGGCTCGCTGTGCGAGTCATAAGAAGTTTTCCTCTCAGTGCGGCATGGTCCGCTCTACGAGCCATAAAATTCAGCGGGAAAACAAGTGTTGAAGTGATAAGATAATGAAGGACGAAATGTTGATAACTTTGGAGAACATTTTTTTACTTTGGGGGCGTATCGGTATCTCTTATCGCAAAACATGTTATTGTCATCCAAACGTTGATGCGGAAACCCTTTTATCTCAAACAGTGCATTTGCTAATATTTGGCTAATAAACCTGATTTCTTCAGAACTGATTTTTTCCAACTGAGATTGTGAGCACTGACTATTATGTACCGCAAACGATATTCACTGGATCGTACTGTAGAATTGATATGCCTAAACAGTGACGACGAAATGGATAATGTTAGTGAAAGCGACTCTGATGATTCAGATCAGTTTTCTGATGTTGATGACTCCATCACCTGTTTTACGTCATTCGCGAAAGCTGATTCTCCACCTATTCTCAAGGATTCTTTCGTGTCCTCCGCTTCCGGCTCCGCTGCTGTTTCTCGCACGACTTCTGCTCAAATTGCCAGTCCGTGGAAGTTTGTCAAACAGGCGAACGATAGTCGCTCGGAGCTCCCAACCTTTCTCGGCGCCCCGGGTCTTCGAACAACATACGAAGAAACAATGCTGTCAAAAACAAGTGATGTTGACATTTGCAGAAGTGCTCTCAGTTTTTTTTATTACGGATGAGTTAATCGAAACACTTGTGCAATTTACAAATATTCGTGCTTCGATCTATCTTCAAACAGAAACTCTAAAGCCCCATTCTCACTTTAGAAATTGGACTAATTGCTCTTTCGCCGAAATGAAGAAATTATTGGTATCGTGTTGCTGATGGGCGTCGTGAGGAAGCCTCAACTCACTGACTACTGGAGTACTGATGATTTAATTTGTACTCCCTTCCTTCACTCCGAATTTTCTCTTACACGAGATCGTTTTCTCTTGATTTTGCATTGTATTCGATTCGCAAATTATGAAAATTTCGGTGGCGAACAGAATTGTCTTCGTAAGATTCAGCCATTTGTTCACATGATTCGTTCGATTTGTAACGATGTGTATAAGCCATCTCAGAATGTAACTGTGGACGAGTCTTTACTTTTACATAAAGGTCGGCTGTATTTCAAACGATACATACCGGCGAAGAGAAGGCGCTTCGGAATCAAAATTTATTTTTTATGCGAAAGTGACTCTGGTTTCATATTGAACTTTTCATTTCACACTGTAAAAGCAGATCATGATCAGTTTGCCTCCGCTTGTTTTAGTCTCAGTGTATCGGAGCGAATCGTTGTTTATCTTTGTGATGAACTATTTGGATTTAGGATACACTGTTTGGTGTGATAATTGGTTCAACAGTGTCAGGTTGGCCAATTATTTATTATCAAGAAGAACGCTTGTAGTCGGCACTATTCGTCCGAACCGTGGTGTCCCGCCCATGCTTCAGGAGGCCGTGGTAAATGTAAGAGAGACAAAGTTTTTGCGCTCGGACGACTTGCTTCTATCTAAATTTTGTGATAGAAAGTCGTCTGGACAAAAAATTATTTTTATGATTGACACAAAAAACGAAGTTGCTCTTTCCGATTGTCAGCGTGTTCACGGTGCGTCTAAATGAGGTTTTGGATTATTAAAATATATCATCGCCTAAACCAATTTTTTTGAGCTTAGTGACCCTCTAGGAATGGGAAATGAGCAAAAAGAAAATCATTTAAAGTACAGATTTTTATTTGCGGCTTATTTTCAAAATGGCAGCCATTTTTTCGTGAAAATCGTATATCTGATGCACTTATTAGGGCTTAAGACATGCTACGCCACATAGAATTAGCATTTTCTGATCACAGAAGAGTAATTCATGCAATAGTTAAAATCCTAGAAGGATACCATGCAGTTGAACTACTGTTTTTAAGTAGTATGTCGTGTCTTGAACAGTATGTTTTAACTTCGGAATATAATGTCGATTAAAATATGTTTTATTTGTTACTTTCGTTTGAAGGGGAATTTATCTCGATAAGACAAAGCAAAAAGTCTCAAATTTGATTGAAATAGACATGTATTCATTCAGAAAACACGAACAGGACAAGCATCATAAAAATTAATTCATCAAATATGTCTGGAATTATAAACACAAACAGATCGCAACAATCGATCAATCGATCAAAAAACTGGGGATGACTTTCAAAAATTTTGAAGTTTTTCCATGTTTCTGCAAAACTATGATGTAGGGACTCAATGCATTGCTCACTTGGCCGAGTCCTCTTCGCGTGTGGTCACAGAATTCTGGTACATGGAATATGATAGCGTGGATCTTGGGAGTCACATTCAGAGGCAGCTGTTCATATGCCGCCTGAAACTCACTGATGTATCTCCTGAATTGTGGTTGCAGGGAAGCTCCAAAGCAAGAAGTCACAACATCATTGAAGCAACGAAAGGCTCTCACAAATTTCAAGACACTGGGATTATTTGGACACATCGCCTCAAGTAAATCGACATTGCGCGAGAGACTCTTGGCACTGTTTCCAGTGAAGCTGCCTCCGTGGATTGCCTTACGCACTACATTGCATTTACGTAGCCACAATTCTGCACTACTCCATTCCTTCTCAAGACCAGAAAAAAGTGTAGCTGTGGGTCCAGACAGCAGATGAAGCTCTGGAGGGGAATTGCTTTCAATAATGGGAGTGGAAGAATCTGACGTGTGCACTATGGACGGATGAATGACATTAGTAAATTTCATTGCATTTCGTTTGTCCCTACCGGACTCAAAATAATTCCAGAACTGATCACTCAGAGAAGTCATTGTCCGCGGAGCACCTATAACTCCTAGTCTGCCTTTTTCTGCAGTGCACCAGCTACATGGATGCTTGCTTCTATGTGGCATGAACCCTAAAAGCATGTTGCACAATTTCAAATCACATGCAATGGTGCCGCATAGCATTTAATCCTGCTGTGATACACAACAATTTGACATTGTTGTAATTTTCCTAAACATCTGGTACTAATGCTACTATCACACAACGCTTGACACCAGAGTCTTTGAACGTGCAACTTAATCCTGAAGACAGGCAACGGCGGGATTGAGAAGTGGGACCTTGCTCATCTAATTCAAAGACTGATAGATCGATCTTGAGAAACCCCCCACCTCCATCAATACCAATGCGAATGAGCAAATCATCTCTACTCAAGTTCCTCTTGGTCACAATTCGATCAATTAGTTCATCGACATCTTTGCAGAAAACTGCAGATGTCGAGCATCTATCGCTCACTTCATCTTTAGCAAGGCAGAGGAAATCCAATTCCTCCACAGCAAACAGGTCATCGAACTCGTGGGTGGCTTGGATAGTTTGGACTTTAGCCCGGGTTCAATAACAGTTCGAGACTCGGTGGCATAACGAATATCCTCACTAAGCTTAGACATTTACCTATCACTCAAACTCAAATCAGTTTGAATCTGAGAAAGATCGACAGCTGACAACTGAGTAGGCGATTTCAAAGTCATTGTATTCTTGGTCACTTAATGTTGCAAGAGATGTTCCCACGTCGTCGATGATTCGGCTAGCAACTCGTTGTTTTGTCACTTTGCTGGGGGAGTTCAACAGATTGTCAATGTTGGATATCTTTTGGCGCTTTGATAGACAAGATTTTCTAGAATGAGAACATCCTCGATAAAGTTTCGAGAAGCAAAGACCACATACCTTGAAACTCGATGCTGCTGGAATGGATTCCTTGTTCGATGGACGACCAGGAAATTTCTTCATCCTTACGGCGTCCTGTTTGTCAACTCGAGCAACACAACAAATTCCTCAGGAACAAGTAGATGATGAACGAAGGATAATCGGCCGACGAGGATCATAATCATCAGACAGGGGTAAGCTCACTTCATGTCCGTTCCGCATTTTGGAAAGTAGCAAATAACATCCATTGCACAATGCCTCCGGAAAGTTAGGATTTTCTCGATCGTAGCCATCAGTGACGAAGTCCTGAATACTCCTGACATCCGTAGCAGAAAGCTTCCGAGAGCCCTTGCGATAGCAAACGGCACAAACGCGTTTTCTATTTTCATTGTGACTTCTTTCAGCGGCGTCTATCGCAGTTTCATCACCTGCCGCAGCCATCTTACTGGTGTACTGATGAATTTCGACACTTCACGTCTGATTTAAGCTTGGATGTTGCAAAAATCAATTCATAGCTCATAGTACCCATTCAAATACATTGCAACATGAACAACATGCTGCGTCATATGTACCATAGAAATGTACAAACTAATATTTGAATTTATGCGAATGTCTATTTTGTTAGAACATAGAAAGCTACTCAACCCTGAACACGAGCTTTGTGCAGTGTATTTCAATCAAATTTGTGACTCTTTGCTTTGTCTTATCGAGATAAATTCACCTTCAAACGAAAGTAACAAATAAAACATATTTCAATCGACATTATATTCCGAAGTTAAAACATACTATTCAAGACACGACATACTACTTATAAACAGTAGTTCAACTGCATGGTATCCTTCTAGGATTTTAACTATTGCATGAATTACTCTTCTGTGATCAGAAAATGCTAATTCATGTGACGTAGCATGTCTTAAGCCCTAATAAGTGCATCAGATATACGATTTTCACGAAAAAATGGCTGCCATTTTGAAAATAGGCCGCAAATAAAAATCTGTACTTTAAATGATTTTCTTTTTGCTCATTTCCCATTCCTAGAGGGTCACTAAGCTCAAAAAAATTGGTTTCGGCGATGATATATTTTAATAATCCAAAACTTCATTTAGACGCACCGTGGTGTTATAAAAGGTGGAAAGAGAATAATTTTTAGAAATAGTGCTACCATGTCTGAGTATAACAAATTCATGGGAGGAGTTGATCGTGCTGATCAAATTTTACATACTTATGACGCAACTCGAAAATCATACCACTGGTTCCATAAAGTGTGTATACATCTTATTCAACGAATGTGCCTAAATGCCCACATTGTTTATTCCATTTACGGGGGCAAGGAAAATTTTCAAAATTTTTTAATGTCATGTGTTCGCCTCTTTCTGTGTGAAACAGGGGTAGGGAGGCAACCTCTTATACCTCGAAGTGCATCGTGTGCTTCAAACTCGCATTTTCCATCTAAGTTTCAACCAAGAGGAAACAACATTCATCCGACTAAAAGATGCCGTGTGTGTTACTCACGTGGTAGGATTAAAAGACTACCGCATTTTGTGATTCCTGTCCAGGAAAACCTGGTCTTTGCATTACTCCATGTTTTGGTAATTAGGCCTACCACTCAAAATAAATTTCCTTTCACTTCGCATTTTTACTTTCATGGGGTTTATTGGAATATTTAATCATGTGAATGACGACATGTTAACCATTCAGACGATACACAGAAGCTCAAGAATAACGCGTGCTCCATCACGACTTGAATGTAGCCCAATTTGACTAAATTTATAGTCTAAACGTACTTGTGAAATTTGTAATCAATGTGATATAACGTTCAATTCATTGTTCGATTTTGGTGGTATCGGAAATACAATGAACATGTACTAAGAGTACTGAGACATAGTGAAATTTCTTTATTCATACAAATATAATAACCAAATAATAAACTCCTGAAGTTCAATCCAGATAAATATTTATGTTTAGAGTGAATTAAATCAATGACAAAAATGAAAATTTCAGTAAATTCTTGTAGCTCTGTCCACCTTGTTTTCTATGTATAGTTTTAAAATTAAGTACGTATGTTGACTACTTGCATATCGCAGTTGATTACATGCAACAATTTAATAAATGAAACATTATAATTCAATTATAATCATACTTAAATTTCGCAGTTCAGATATATTCAGCCACATCAAAATTATTAGTCAACTATAGCTGACCGCCCACTCGGAAAATTCAAGATGATATACGTATAGATCTATTGAGAAATAACTTGGAAAGGAAATAGCATTCATCCGACTAAAAGATGCCGTATGTGTTACTCACTTAGTAGGATTAAAAAAACTACCGTATTTTGTGATACCTGTCCAAGAAAACCGGGACTTTGCATTACTCCATGTTTTGGTAATAAGACAAGTAATTATATCTAATTTAGCCTACAGTACACGGACATGTGCAAAACTTCGCCTTTAATCAAATTATGCTCCGCATACATTTTGTATTGATGTAGGCCCGCTATATGCATGCACAGTTGCACATATCAAAAGCACTAAACATCAACAAATTGAAAAATAAAATGATAGCTTTCTTGTGAAGAATTCCATAATTATAATCCAAACATTGAAAACATACAAACGTAGATCACGACAACGCTACTTTATTTTACAAAATTCATCAAAATCATAGGAATTTTGTTTTGATGAAAGTTCAATAAACAGATTTTTTCTATTGCTTCCGAATAACATTTCATATCAATTTCTTGTTTGTTTTCAAGTACTCCAAACGATCTGAGATATCACACCAAAAGTTGTCAAAGTGCATCTGAATCAACTGAAAGTTGCCCTATTTCAACAACACTATTCAAATTCCTTGGTTGAATAGTGGATGTTAATTAATATGTGATAGTATGCCTGTGTATTTAGGATTGCCCTACGAGCCAAGATTGCCAACGTAAAGCACGGTCAAGAGTCAGAAAAGATTTATTTTCTTATCTTCTGTACAAGCTCATAAATTTCAACGGAAGGCGCGCATGCACGTGTCCACTCAAGCACTCTTCAAGAAACATGCCGCTCACAGAAGATTATATCTACAAAATTATCAACATTCACACCTGCCTCTCATCAATCCTACAGCCTCTGACAATCAACACTTGTACATTGCAATTTAAAGACAAATTTCTAACATCCTCCCACCTCTTTTGAGAGGGAGTTAAATCACTATCAAAAGATACAACAAACATCGAAAAACAGTAAAAAAGGATAGTCAATTTACAGGTCAGATCACTGCAGTCACTAATCCACGTTGAAGTCAATCGGCGCACGATACAACTGATGAACAGAGAAGAAGAAATGAAATTATGTACATCGATTGTTCATTTTTCTCACATTACACAAAATTTGCCGACGTAGGCCTAAATACAAATCAGTTAAATTTTTTTTTAAAAAAACGCTGTATTCACACAGGTCACATAGAATACATGTCAATCTGAAGCACTATCAATCATATAAAAAAAACACTGGATCAGATTAACAAGCAACATTCAAGCCCGTGAAACTTCAAGCGGGTACAATCTCTGAACGGGCCGTATAATTACTCCTGACTTAGTCCGTACTCTGGCCACCCTGACCTTGCCATCCCGACCTGCAACCAACTCTGAAATCTTTCCCATGGGCCAATCCAAGCGCTTCTTATTATCAGCTCCCACTAACACGACATCGCCAGCCTTTAACTCAATTCGAGTTCGAGACTGTTTAGCCCCTCCAACCAAGTATGCTAAGTACTCCTTTCGGAACCTCATTTCTAACTCCTTTCTCAAGCGGCACATGGACTTGAATCTTTTGCCTAAGTTGTCCCCGCTCGCCTCCAATTCTGGAAACCTAGTCCTTTCAATGTTGTTCAAAAACATTGCTGGCGTCAATGCGATCAGGTCATCATCGTCTTCGCTGACATAAGTCAGTGGTCGACTATTTAAAATCGCCTCAACTTCGAACAGTATAGTCAGAAGTTCAATGTAAGACAATCGTTGTCTTCCAAGCATTCTTTTGAGCAAATCCTTTATCATTCGGATTAAACGCTCCCACCAACCTCCCCACCAAACGGCAGTTGGTGGATTGAATTTCCATTGTATTCGCTGAACACTGGCGGTGTTTTCAATCTTTTTCCAATCAAGCTTTTTCGACAAATTGGCAAATCCGACGAAATTTGTGCCATTATCGCTGTAGACAGTTGCCGGTCTACCTCTCCGAGATACGAATCGGGAAAATGCCATCATAAAATCCTGGGTTGAGAGCGAATTCACTAATTCCAAGTGAACGCATCGATACACAGCACAAGTAAACAGGACTATCCAAGTCATACTTCGATCCTTCAAAAACAGAGGTCCGGCCAAGTCAACGCCTGTGACTGAAAACGCCTGACCTTGAGTCAACCTGTCGATAGGCAAAGGAGCTGTGTCAACAGTAACGGGTTTAGATGAATACCTCTTACAAGTTGTACATTTTGAAATGATCTTTCTTATCGATCGTCGCGACTGCAGAATCCAAACTTTTTCACGCAACTTCACCATCATTATTTGCACTCCACAATGACCATTGTTTATGTGTTCAAAATGTATCAGCTGCTCAACAATAGGATGCGCTGAGGGCATAAGAATCGGCTGCTTAAATAATTCAGTGTCATCCAAATTCAACAGTCTTGTCTTTACTCGAAACATTCCACTCTCATCAGTCTTCACATCAATCTTAAAGTTGATCTTTCGCTTCGAAAATGCTTCGCCTGCACCAATCTAAAAATTGTTTTTTCAGCTTGATCGATTTCCTCCGAAGTTAGCTCACCATCATCTTTCGAGACTTTTTTCACATTTCTTATGAAGCGGTTTATCCAGGCCATAGTTCTGAGATTCTTTGTATAACTTGAGAATCTGATATACCAATGCTGACTTGTTGTCGATACAATTGCTTGAGTAACAGATTTTCGCTTCTCGCTTTCAACTTTCTCTTCATCTGTCTGTTCTGCTTTAATAGGCCACTTGTCTTCACATTGCCGTAACCAAGCTGGTCCCTCCCACCATTTCGATTTGATCAATTGTCCTGGGGAGCATCCACGAGAGGGCAAATCGGCCGGGTTTTCGCATCCTGGAATATGCCGCCACACCGATGTCCCAGTCAATTTTATTATTTCTTGAGTTCGATTTTCCACAAAAACGCCCCATTTATCTTCACGCTTAATCCAAACAATAGTATCAGGACAGTCGTTCTGAGATCTACTCACGGGGTCGTTGCATTCCCATTGTCTCAATTCCATCTTGGCATTTTCCATAACTTTGATCGATGTCGATCGAAAGTTATCAAAATCCTCTAAAGTATCGACAGAGGTCACCACATTGTCCACATAGAGACACTGCTTCAATTGCTGAGCAATAGCGGTGTCATCTTCACTTTTATCTAAATGATGTTTGATTACACTGTTCAGCAGGAATGGACTACAATTAAGGCCAAAAACCACCCGATTATGACGGAAGATCTTTACAGACTTCTCCTCTCTATTTTTCCACCAAAGGATTCGGAGATAATCTTTGTCCTTTTCACAAACTTCTATCATTTGGAAGGCTTTACGAATATCCGCGATCACTCCCACCTGTCGCATTCTAAAACGCATGAGAATTGAGGGGAGCAAGTCAATCAAATTTGGGCCAACTTCTAAGCAATGATTCAAAGACAATCCGGACTCGGTTTTGCACGAGGCGTCAAACACTGGCCTCACTGGAGTGGTACTGCTGTCAACTTTGAAAACAGGTCTATGGGGCAAATAATGACAGTCATTTTCTATGTCATCCGACACTTCTTCGATAAAACCCTCACATAACCATGAATCGAATATCTCTTCATACTCCTTATATTTGTTTTCTTTCTCAAGCTTCTGAGTAATACTCTCCAAACGACGGTAAGCGACATTTCTGTTATTTGAGATCGAATTCATTCCCTCTTTCCACGGTAAAGCAACTCGGTATCTTCCATTTTCTGATTGAGAAACAGAATTCAGAAAATGATCCTCGATTTCCTTCATTTTTTCCTCTTTTGCTACGACCTGAATGGGATCACGAATTCCGATCGCCTCTAAGCTCCAAAGATCGCTCACAGGTGCTGTCTGATTCAGCAATGAAAGACTACTCATAGCAAAGTTGTCGATCCTAGAATCAGTATTCGGTAAGGGACCACTGAGAGTCCAACCAAATATTGACTCAACAGCCAATAATCCACATGAAAGTCTCATCATTTTTCCAGTCATCAACTCACCCCAGTAATCGCTGCCTATCAATACCTCAATATCTGCATCATTGCGACCTGACGTCAGTGAAACTCCTTTCTCTTCGAGTTCCCGAATCCAAGGTCCATTAGGGACTCCATCAACTTTACCACAGATAAGGTCCTCATTCAGCAATTTTATTTCTCTACGGTTCTGATTCTGTATGCCCTCTAAAACAACCCGGTGAATTGCATGCCGCTTGCAATCACTCATCGATCCTCCAAACAGTGATTTTCTCAAAATTTCATGACCAAGAACAGGACTATGCAAATGTTTTGCGGTCGCTGTTTCAACATAACTGCGCTGATTGCCATCATCGAAAATCAATCGCACAATGCGACTCCCTTGTGGTCCCACAGTTCTGACATGTAATGTTTTCAATAGCACATTTCCTGTTGCATTACTGTAGTTAGCTGCTGACTCGGTCACTTCATCATGTGGATCGACGCACTGCGAATTTGACTTATGACACGGTAAATCGGGACACCTGATTGTCTGATGCCTTCTGTTACAGGACAAACACCTCACATTTACGCGACAGTTTTGAATTCTGTGACCTGTCTTCAGGCACGCAAAGCAAGCCTTTTTCTCATTAACCAATTTCCTTTTCATCTCAAGGCTCAATGCTTTTCGACATTCGTTGCTATAATGATTATTCTTATCACAGAAAATGCAATTACTACGCGTGCACAAAAGTCCCGCTGCAGTATGTAAACCACCAGAACTACGATCCTGCTTCCTGTGCATCCCTCTACCTGAATTATTCCTGCTGGCTTTATCCTCAATCCTGAGGAAACCCTCCTTAGCCATAGAAACATGTATGTCATTCTTGACCTCAATTCTTAAGAACTCCATCAAGCCCGCTAATCTGTCTGAACTATCTCCACTTGAGCTAAACTTAGGAGTCCTCTGCCATGTCCTTAAAATATCCTCATTCAAACATGAAATGACAATAGGATACAAAAAACGGCTAAACGCATCAACAGTAACATTCATAGACTCTAAAGACTTCAAATGAGAATCTATCTTACTGTACAATTCAGTCAAAGGAAGTTTCTGCTGAGAACTTAGGAATCCTAGTTGTAGCAACTCACGTACATAAAGTTCAACAAGGATGTCCTCATCTCCAAAGTGACTCCGAAGTGCTTCCACAGCTTTGCCGTAGTTGTCCGCAGACGGTGGGAAATTCTCGATAATCCCATGTGCCGTTGAGCCGTAGGCCGTTGCTTGGATGAGATATTGAAATTTATCACTATCGTGCAGAGTCTCGTCGTCGTGAATCTTCTTGAATTGTCCCCACCATCCGATCCACGTTCGAAGATCGTCATTGAACTTACGAAGTTCAATCTTGGGTAGTTTAAAATGTCTCTTGTCAGGCTCGCTAGACGCCTGAGCCGACGAACCGGAAGGTGACGGTGATCGCGACGGCGCATTCGATTTTTTGAAGAACAGTTCCAATTTCCTGCGTAGGAAAATCCACTCGAGTTCGTAATTCTCTGCACTCTTATTTTCCTCGTCCAAGTCCTCGTCTTCTGCGTTGTTCAGAATCATGTCATTCAAGACATCGTCGTTCAATTTCGCTAGATCCTCATGGACCAACTGAAGTCTCGTCGCTTTAGTCTCTACAGACAATCTGTCTGGACTTTCACTGTCTATTTCTTCACTTATTCGACTGACTAGACTTGTGAAATTGCGACGAATCACACTTCTTTTCTTCTTGACATCCATACTCAGACGTAACTCAAATCAAATACTATCACGTCGGGCTCACCAGAAAATGTTAATTAATATGTGATAGTATGCCTGTGTATTTAGGATTGCCCTACGAGCCAAGATTGCCAACGTAAAGCACGGTCAAGAGTCAGAAAAGATTTATTTTCTTATCTTCTGTACAAGCTCATAAATTTCAACGGAAGGCGTGCATGCACGTGTCCACTCAAGCACTCTTCAAGAAACATGCCGCTCACAGAAGATTATATCTACAAAATTATCAACATTCACACCTGCCTCTCATCAATCCTATAGCCTCTGACAATCAACACTTGTACATTGCAATTTACAGACAAATTTCTAACAGTGGATATGATAAAGCATCCTCAGCGGTTCTGCATAACTGCGTATGATTCCATGATCACACGAATCATGGGAAAAGCAGCTGCTGCCCAATTGCCGCGCATTCTCTATCCCGACAATGTTATTCAGTCCGCCAGGTTGAATAGTAGCCTTATGTTTGTAGCATTGAAGCTGATAGTATAAGCGTCGACACGTTGCCGATAATGAAGGAGTCTTGTGATAACGCACCTAATATAAGTGCTATTGTTGCTAAATGTTAGAGGAGACGTCCAAGAAATAAGAAGTGGAATCAAAATTAACGCTGACTGACATCGCTGGAATCAAACCGAATTACGAAGCCGTAAAACAGTTGACTAATTATCATTAAAAATCGATGGAATCAATTCACAACTTTACACAGAAAATAAATGGATATTCAGCGAATGCTGTGAATACTATACACGCCACGCCACTGGAATTTATTCTTATTATGATAATGTCTATGTAATGAATTCTCTTACTGAACATTTTAATTTGAGCCTATACATCCCTACATGTATATTCTCACTTTACAGTATGGCGACTTTTTTTGAGCACTCTGTACATTTTATTTCTGTGCATATTGGTATAATATATTTTCGGCCATCCTCGCAGTTGACTTCTTCCTTGATTATATTTTAGAAGCGAAGGCGATAATGTTGTTGTCATCGACCACGTTTATCCTTCATTCAAACATTCTAACGTTTTGATCACTCATTTGTTACTTTGATATTATAATCGACAAACAACAGGAAACAGGTAAATTCATTAGAGGGAACCTGGTGTACGACGTGTCTTATCCGTGTCGGAACCGCCGATGAGGCGATATGTGAGATAAGGAGATAAGAACGCCTCTGTCGTCAGCCCCTCAACACTGCCGCAGAGAACAGAATTTTAAGAAATATTATCGCCGCAACACAGAGAAAGTTTTCATGGCTCGCTCTGCGAGCCATGCCGCAGTGAAGGGGTTAATGAAAATCTAAGTGTTTGATACTAATCATCTTCTCTCAATTCTCGGATTGCAGACTACCAATTAATTATCCACATTTCGCTGTCAGTCACATTAGAGAAATGATTACTCCGGGTTTCTATTCCACAGCGGTATGACGCGTGCTCCTCATAACACGTTCCATAAACCATCCCTAAAATCACACTTAGAAATTACAATAAAATCGAAGTAATTTAAACGAACAATCAATAACGTTTTATGTTTGACGGTTAGTCCTCATGTGGAGATCATCTAAAATAAAAGCAAGGCACTAAGATACAACTCAGTGAAATTCTGACTACATATTTAACTTCTCATCTTCTCTTGAATGTGCTGTCAACTACACGAGAGAAATGTCCAGTTCTTGTTTCAATGCCAGAGCGGTCTGAAGCGTGCTGCACGTGTGCTACACATGTGCTCACACATGGCTCACACAAGAAAAAGGGAAGATTTGTGTGACACCGTGCACAGAAAGCAGTGCCGATAAGTTAGTTATCGCACTGGAAGCCAGTCTCGCGCTACGCGCTCGACTGTTGCTCCCAGTGCAATAACTATTACTTACATGTATTTTTTTTGCTGATTGAAGAGGAAGAGAATTTTCCCATGATCCCTCTATGATCCAGTCACTTCTATAGCAACATGCTGTCGAAATTTAAGATCCAGTGAACTGTTCTTCAAAATCATTTTTTGAAGTTCAGATAACCATTTGCAGTCTCAGGACAGTAAAAATTCATCGAATTTGCACTTCCCACGGAAATCAATCATAGCATGTTTGACCATATAGAAATTCCACGGAGGTTTTGCTTGCCTTGCCCTTCACCTTTCTATCCAGCATTTGTTCGTACAGGGGCTTCTTCTGAGTTTACTAAAACATGAGTATACTTGTCCAAACAGACCAATGCACACCTACTATGTTTACTTAGTTCACTTACTGTTTCCGGTTGCTAGCAATTTTTAGTCTTGGAAACAATGTGTTATGGTCAGACAGACGATAAATTAAATTATTATTGAATATTAAATATCACGCTCGTAAATTAAATTATTACAAGGAACATTTAACACAACAAAGTTCGTCAGTACATACACATTTAATACATTGTCAATTGGAACAAAATACTAACTGGAGAACAGACGTGAAAGTGATCGGACATCACAAAGATTCCATCAATCTCCGATTTCTTGAAAGTATAATAATTCAACAAAGAAAGCCGACCATTAACTACCCACGAAGAGAGCCGTGCACTGGAAAATTTAATTATTTGATACTATGTACCTTCCTAGACGTTTCTATCCATTTCTTTGACTTTTAAACATTTTGCATTTTGCTATTATTATTATTATTGAACGCATTACATTTAGAGTGGCGTTTCGTCGTACAACGACTGCAAGACCACAAGCTATGTCAATATGTCCAACCGCTTACACTTTTGACAAGGCCGGTAGTGGCGAAAGCTTAAGAGAAGAGAAAATATAATTTTTAGTAAAACAGCAGCAAGGCTTATTTCTTTGATTCAAAAAAATAAAAAAAATAAATTATTTTACTTTAGCTATGTACCGGAAGAGCAACTTATATTAACTGTTCACGAAATCCTGGCACCAATGAAATCTATGTCAATCTATGTCTACTTCTATGTCTATGTCTTGGGATAATGAGGCACATGCGTCCCATTTCTATAAACACCATAATGTTATAATGAGAAACCCGGGAGCCCTAGATCACACAGCATGGCTTATTTTGACAATCTGACTATATTTCATGTCTATTTACATCATAATAGAGACAATCAAAGTAGATTTGAAGAAAAGCTTCAGATTTTCTTTTGATTACTGCTTGCGTTTAGCGCTCGTGTAATCGTTTGTGGTGCAACCTTACATAGAAATCGGTTTAATGTGCTACACTACACTTGCAAATAAGTCGCACTTGTCATACTTGTCAGTTTCACAACTGTAGGTGCAAGTGAATAAGAACACGGTGGGCTGTGACTTCTTACACCATTGCTGTGCAACAAGTAGGCGCCATCGTGCAACAATTACGGCTATTCATCGCCAATATTCGAGGAAGCCCACCATGTATCTTTCTGGCTTCCAGAGCTATTCAATAGGTCGATAAATAGCTTTTTATGTTGTTTCGTACTTCATATTTTTAATGCTTTTCATTCTCATATTCTTATCTATATCGTAATCTTGTTGATTGACTTAAAACAATTTCTACTTATTTAGAAGAACTGAAGATGGGGACATATTCACTCTATGAAATGCTAGGTGGAAAATGATACATGAGGAGAGAATATGACGCATTGCATCTTAATTTTCACCTCGCGATCTTGTATTTTTGGAAAAATATTCAGCGAAATCGTAGGGGCATCCGTGCGGCATGTTAACTTCAAATAGTTTTGATCCATACACAAAGTTTCAAGTCAAAGAAAAAGTGTCTATCCAAGCTAGAGATAGATCTGTGGAGGCAAACACTGAAAATATCACATTCGGATGACCATTTTAATGACCTCGATGTATTGCACTATCTTTAGACAAACAAGTTGCAGCAACTCGAAGTAATTACCATCCATGTTAGGTATAGACTATCTAGCCAATCACTGAAAGCATCATTTTTCATCAATTTGTGCTTATAAGAATGATCTAATCACATAGTTTAACGGTTTCAACATTCATCTCTTTAATTTCTGACAATATTTTTTTCTCCGCAAAAGATTCAAGTTCCACAAGTAGCCACAGACCAAGCTATAGCCAATTCTCCATACTCAAACACTGAAAATAAAATATTTTCATAATTTATGCCTCTGATTGACCATCCGCATGATAGTCATTTGAAACTTCAAAATCTTGAAAGTAGGGTCTTTCTCTTTCATGATAAACATGCATATTTTCTAGAATTCAATGCAAATTTTACCGAGTACTTGGAAAATTCTGGTAGCTCTAAAAAATTAGAAGCAGTGACTTGCAAATGCGTCCAATCATTGTTAATCCTGACATCTCTATGATGTTCTAGTAGAATATTTTAAAGCTAGATTGTAGAAGTTATATATACCTTTTCAACATTAAATTGAGAATAGTCCAGATTGAAATGAGAACAGCCAAAATTGAAATGGGAATAGTCCAGATTGAAATGAGAATAGTCAAAATTGAAATGAGAATTGTCAATATCAAAATGAGAATAGTCAATATCAAAATGGGAATTGTCAATATCAAAACGAGAATAGTCAATATCAAAATGAGAATAGTCAAAATTGGAATGAGAATTCTTTTTAATGATTTTTCCCGACTTTTGACAGTTTATACTTGTTAAAATCATACACAAGACAGGCCAAGACGGTAGAGGAGGACATCTTGATGTTGATAATGACTGTAGTTCATAGTTTTTATCCCAAGTACGTTTATGAAACTCACTATCTTAATTTCAAAGCATGATGTACATACATGTATACTACATAAAGTACATCGACACAAGGTGTTTATGCGTTACTTACTTATGATGCTTCATTCTTTAACTAACGCGACTATGTCGTTTGGAGAATTACCTGAAGTAAAAGACGTAAAAACAATAAACATTAAATTGACGTAATTTAATGACGTCGAATCAATTGATAGACAGTATGTACTGTATAATCTAATGATAATAAGCAGTTTACCTTATATTTCATAAATCTCTCACCCATTTGAATAACAAATAAAAGAATTCTGCTTCCAAAGATTGTTTTCGTTTGTAATCATACACACATAAATTACATAATTGAATAATTTAGAACTGAGTGTCTTCTAGGTTCAACACACTAGGTAGTAGGTTCTGGATGGACGCCACGAAATTGGTCAGTGTTATTTCTGGTATTGAGTTGACTATCGCACTCTCAAGCTGTCGTAATCTCGCTTCAGTTTGGCTGATGCTCGCATGATCGTTGGAAAGTATACTCTGCATCTGCTCTGCACGTCTGCTTTTCACAGCGGCTTTTAAACATAACCACGCTCGCTCGATTGGATTCAGCATCGGGCTGTATGGTGCCAGACGCAAAATGAAATGCATCGGAAACTCTTCCTCCTGAATAACATCATCAATACCAGTATGGCATGGGGCATTGTCCAAGACCAACACAACAGTAGAGTTGTAGATTTCATTGGCACGTCTCAGACATTCACGGACCCATTCTGTGGCATCTTCTTTCTTGAAGGATCCTCGTCGAACATCATGATGCATCAAACCGATACTGCTGATACATCCAATGTACGTTGGCTCCTCGACTTCCAGCAGCCACTGTTGTACATCGAGTTAATCGAAATGACCGACACTCCTTCCTTGTGATATGGAGATTGAAGTTTGCTTCATCCATATATAGGACAGGCAAATTCATCGATTGGTAATGTAAAAGATCGGTCGCATATTGTTTCCGCATTTCTTTGTTAACTTGCATATTGGCCCTCTCTGGTTCAAAACGTATAGCTTTCAACGTATATAGAGCCGCATCTAAATGCTGTCGAATGCATTCCTTTGAAACTACGATACTGTATGTTGAATTCAATTGATTCTTCAAATCATTCAGAGTTACCCTTAAGGGGGGTTTACACGATCAGATAAATCCGCCGATTTATCCGCGGATAAATCGGCGCAGAAACAGGAAGGGCGTTCACACGGCAGATAAATCTGCTGGCTCCTCGGATGGCAAATCGGCTGAGAAGTCTGCTACGATCCAACATGTTGAATATTTTCATCAGATTTGCTTCCGATTTGCTTTCGTTCTCTCTCGTGATTGGCCCACTGGTGATGCAGACGTCACCTTTAGTTGTTCAGAGGCTTGCACCATGGATTTCCGAAACTTGCGACAAATGCCATGACAACCGACCGTGCTTCTACGACATCGAATACAATTGCATTGATTGCGAAGAGGAAGAATGGCTGACAAGATCGTGAATTGGGGGCAGGATGTCATTGAATTTCTGATCGAAGAATATAAGAAAAGGCCATGCCTATGGAAGATTAAATCCAAAGATTATCACAACCGAATAAAGAGGACAGATGCTTTGGAATCTCTATTAAAGGCCGTCCAAGAATTTGAAGACCCAACATCTGGGCTTAAAGTGATGAGCAGTGTTAAAACGGTGGAAGTCCTAAAAAAGAAAATTGACAACCTACGATCTACCTTCAGGCGCGAACATGGCAAGGTGAAGGCATCCACCAAGTCAGGTATTGGAGCCGAAGAAGTATATGAACCTTCTCTATGGTACTACCAAAACCTTTTATTCATCGGTGAGATGGAGGAGGCAAGAGGAGGTAGCTCTAATTTATTAGAAACACCTAATTCAGCTTGTGAAACTCGTCAGGTAAGTTTTGATCTACTTTTAAAGCTTTAAAACAATTACCGTATTTATTTCGATAATAAGACCCGGGTCTTAAATTTTTAATTCATCAAATTTTCATAACATCGGTAGGTGCATCTAATGTTTTATACTGGTTTCATTTTTACAGAATTCAATTGATGAACCGAATGACAATAATGAGGACAGTATGAATGTTACTGACACTCAATGTACGGCAGATGAAGAACATCAACAAGTAGAAATGCTGGAAGAAAGTTCTAGTAATACTACAACTTCGACACCCAATTGTATTCGTCCATCCTGAGATAATTAATGAAATCTTTGTCTGTAGCCTCGTTCTTTAATTCTCGAATAAATGTTGTTTGTGAAATTTTTGATCTTTCCAACAACCATTTTCTTGACCATATCTTCTTTCTTTTATTTTTCTTCTTTGAGGCCAATATGGCAACAACTGAAGCATAGAGCTTCTTAGAATATACTGGAGCCATCGAAGGAAGTAACTATACCTTTCTGACAAACGAAGGAAATGACATTCGCGTGTTCACGACTATTCTATTCGTCTGCGCTCTGCATTCTCACTATCTATATACAAATCAATAATTGTATCTAAAAATAGCTTTAAATTATCGAAGTCTGCTGAGAAATCTGCTTATTTCTCGGTCCGTGTGAACGCGCTTAGAGTCGGAGGTATCCGCGGATAAATCGGCGGATTTATCTGATCGTGTAAACCCCCCTTTAGATTATCCTCAATTCTCGTGATCAGAAACTGACGATGATCATCGTTCAGTTTGCGACGACGGTTTCCTCCTCGTCGGTCAGACTTTTCGCCTTCGCGAATCCATCGATATGCAGTCGATGTTTTCACATCTAAACTTGTATCCAATTGTCTCCATTCACCACCGCTATTGTAAGAGGCCAAAGTCTGAGACATCTTCTCCGATGCATCCACCTTCTTCATATACAGAGACTCTGACATTGTGCTTAGGTTCACTCCGCGAAGTAGATGTTTCCGTGATTCTGTTAGAATTGTCTGCCATGTCATTCTTATATATGTCGAGTTCTGTAGATATCTATGCTTAAAATGCGCATCAGATAGAATTCTCACGAAAAGAATTATCAAATCACCAATCCTTTTTGTATAATCTTGAAAGGTGATGCCTGGGGAACACCAGCCACAGTGCTGTCATTGCAGTGTGAGGAAAGGGTAATTCCTCAAAAACAAGAAGGATTGTTCTTTCATGAATCAGATGAATGTTTTAAATACCCTCAATTGGAAGTAGGCTTAATTTTCATTTAGAATATCTAACTTTCCCTCATAAAAACCCAAACCTCCTAAACTACTTAAAACCTCTCACCAATATATCCCTAAACATACTACACCATAAATCAATAAAATTCCCAACTCACTTCTAAACACCTACAACATCAACCCCCCACAAACCAACAACACTCAACCTCACAAAACAAAAAAAAAAACCTCACCTCCACACAACCACCTAACACCCAACCCCAAAAAAACCCCCCCACCCACAAAAACCCCCCCCAAAAACCCAACACCCAAAACAACACACCAAAACAACCCAAACCCACCCAAAACACAAAACAAAAAATCACAACCCACAAACCACCACCAAAAATCCACCACACCAACCACCAACACAAACACCCAAACATAAATCCCCTTACATCCCACCCCCCCCCCATTCCCAACAACCCATCTACCAACACCTATTATTATACCCTTACCCTACAAAAAACCCCTCTTCCCTTCTTCTAAAACAAAAACCAAAAAAAAACTCCCACAACTCCCATCCCACCCCCTATTAACAAACCCCATCAACCCCACTACCAAAACACCCCTTAAACAAAAACATCCCCCCCCTCAATACAACCCCAAACAATAACCACCCCAACAAATCAAAAAATAATCACCCAAACCCCCTCAACCAAAAATTACATCCCCACAAAACAATAACACCCCCAAATATTTCCACTCCACTCCTCAAAACAACAAAAATTACCCTTATACACCTTATCACTAACAAATCCAAACCCCCCTCTCCAACAATCCTCACCAATTACGTGCCACCGCTGCCACCTAAACGGCCCACATCCTTATTATTTGAAGAACACACCCCCAACACTTTCAATGTCACTTTATCAAAACGAAACACTATGTCCTCCCTCACCCCCACAGCACCCATGTGCCCCCCCATCCACACAGTGGACCAATGCCGAACCACCTTTGACACTGCAATTTCCCGCCACCCCCCACACTAATCACCACTCCCCGTACAACTCCCCCATTGTAAATGCAGCATCTCATTTTTTCTCTAGTTTTTTTTTTTCCCTTACCCCAAAAACCCCAAAAAAACCAGTCACATCCCCCATCACCT